>BCKZ01000002.1:789824-882434 GCA_001600815.1 Alloascoidea hylecoeti
GGGCTATTGGGGGCTATTTGAAATTGGATATAAGGATAACTTCCATTTAGTTTGGAAAATGGCGTGAATTTGGACACAATCTGAACCATTCAGCTAAGATTTTCATCACCATCATAAATTTTGTCTTGAATATAATTCTACTTAACGCTCGCTGTATATCCAATTTCATACCCTTAATGTGTTGTGTTTTTTCTCTCCCAGTTGAACTTTTTTTTGATACACCTACTTTTGGAGGATTCAAACGTTTGCCTCACATTCTGCTAACCTTTTCCTAATCAGTAGTTCAGTAGCGAAAGATATATTATGGAGACCTCTACAAATAACCCCTCTTACATGAAAACGGATCTGATCATGTTAACTTTCTCTTCACTACAACCTCGTGGCTTGTTCACAGCGCATAATTTCAGGCAGCGAATCAGGATTTTCGGGGATCCCCCACATCACATTGATCACACCAATGACTTTTGACTTTTGTCATATGAGCATCCATTCCATCATTAGATTTGAGTGCACTATGTAATTACTGGTCCAAAGATTCTAATTCGCTTTGGATTAGTTTTATATCAACAGCCTGAACAACACTGGATGAGCTAATGGCATGTGTAAGTGACGGCAAATGGGTGTTTTTTGCTGTCGTACGTGCTTCTCCAGTGGAAACTACTGTCTTGAAGGACTTTGTCCATAACTGCTGGCGGGTGAGTGACACATTCTAACGAGATGGCTGTTGCCGATAAAGAGTTGAGACAGGAAACCTAAAGTGATCATTCATCTCGGATGTGGGAGCCTTAACATTTGTTATCCGTAAATACCCATCAAGTAAGCTTTAAATTCATTTTAAACTCATATAGTGACCGTTAACATTTTGTCTTTGTTGTGGGGTGCGTCTTGCGACTGTTGTGTATCTAATGATATAGAAATCGTAACTATCCACAATGAAATTAAAAGAACCAGCAAACCGAATATCAATACACTGTAGTTAGACTTCATGGTTCCACAGCACCTCAAAACTGATTTTGGCATTCAACATACTTTATGGAATCACTGAGCTAAAAAAATTCAAGAGCAAACAGATTTGTGGATTGGTGTGAATTAAACTCTTGCTCACATCGAATGCAGACATTTACCCCCATAACAGAGGAAATATGTTTGATCTCATTTTTGCATCCAACATTTTGTCTTAAAATATTGAAATAGAAAGAAAATACCTTTTGCTACAATGGCACATCTACCATAAAAGCGAGCTGGTGAGAACACTTGGGTTCAACTACAGTAAAACCAATTGGACATTATTTGATGACCTAATCTTGACCCTGCTCACCCATCGACCTTGATTTATTTGGTTGTATTGACAGAGCTGCTAAACTATTAACAGATCCAACAGACACCACCTATATCTCGAGCTTGAGAGTTTTAATAATGAGTAGTCCAGAACCCTATCAAAACAATATATCTATATATAAATTATAGTCGATTAGTTTTGGTTTTAGATTTTCAATCACACATTATTAATGTGAAGTTAGAAACTTATCGATATATGGGTGGCCTAACATAAATGGATCATGTGGTCGGTTATTTGGTGCATGAAGTGGCCGATTACATAATTTGGAAAATGAGCGAATATTGAGCTGTATCACATAACCAAACAATGGTACATCACATGGTCAAATAATTATTCCTCTATATGGTAGTGCGCCACTGAAATTGGACAACTTTTTTCTCACCTTAAATAAGAAATAATGATGACAGAGAAGTGGAACGGTAAGATTTAGATTTGTCATTTATCTACCTTTCTATTTTTAGCATATAATGAAACTGATTTTGGTAATATGGCTAAATTTTCCGCGAGGGGTGTTGATTTTCTTTCTAAGTGTCCAAAATAGTGAATCAGATTATAAAATGATGTGTGATTATCTAATATATGCACCTCTGCATAGTGGCTTGACGCCGTTCAGGTGGCTAAAATTGTGTATCGTCTCAAGAAAAGTGGCTGATTGGCTAAATTAATCCTTGTGATTTGTATTTAAAGATAGTTTATATCTCCTTTTTCTCCTTTACTTTTTGATATTTTCTTCTAAAAATGAATTCAGAACATAGTTGGATAAATTCAAGCTTCGGGTTTCCTAAAGTAAATATTATTTCTCCAAAAGAGTATACTAATATTGTCGAAACTCAATTACAATCACAATCTGAAATCGATTATCGTCTTATTCCTGTTGATTGCACATGGTATCTTCCAACATCTACTAATGATGCTGATCAAGAATTTCATGACTGTCATATTCCCAATGCAGTACGTTTTGATTTAGATGTCGTTAAAGATAGTGATAGCCCTTATCCTCATATGTTCCCTAGTATTTCAAAGTTTGAGATTGAGGTACGTAAATTGGGAATTAGAAATAATGACATTATTGTTTGTTATGATCAACAAGGAAACTTCTCAAGTTCAAGAGTTGCGGTAACATTTTCTATATTTAATAAAAATCAAAAAGTATTTGTTCTTGATAATTTTCCTGAGTATAAGAAATGTGGTTATCCAACATCTTCGTGTGCTTCAAAATTAGAGTTTGATCATGAAGTCACTAAAATCACCTGCAGTGATTATACAGTCAATCCGGAAGATACCTGTCTTGATTGCATTATTTCTTTTGAACAGTTATCTAAGTTGGTATTAGATGAAGATCAATTTGTTGAGCGCTATACTATTATTGATGCAAGACCGTATGGAAGATGGTCGGGAGTCGATCCAGAACCGAGAAAAGGTTTATCAAGCGGCCACATTCCACATTCGATTTCGATTCCATTTAAATCAGTATTAACTGAAAATAACTCTTATAAATCTGAAAAAGAACTGAAAAAAATATTTGAATCAAGTGGAGTTGAAATTGGTGATGAACGTACAATTATTGTAATGTGTGGTACAGGGGTCACGGCCTGTATTATTATAACAGCATTGGATATAGCAAAGATTGGAGGGAAAGATAGTGTTAAGATTTATGATGGTAGCTGGACTGAATGGGCAATGAGAGAACGAACTAAATTATAAGCCTATAGAATGGTTAAAGAAAACTAATAGAATAAAATGACATTAAGTTGGATATAACATGCATTATAGTTTGTAGAATTTCAGCATGTTAATAATTGTGATAGTCTGTTAAAATCCATATGTTTTTGTTATATGATGATTTTATTGAAATGTGATCTATGCGTCAGTATAAGATCAGCTTACATAGGTACCCGGCATATACTTTAGATCCTTATTTAGAAGTTTTATTAAGATAGACATATACGCAAAATGAGTACCAAGATGGAAGATTCTAATTGTATTATTCTAAACTTATCACCTATGATTGACAAATCTATGTAGCTACTTAGTCCATCCACTCGGTAGTTCACTCTAAATATAGCCAAAAATACTTTATATCACTTTATTTAAGAAAAATACAAAAATAAAAAAATATAAATGCGCAAGTGGTAGACTAATAATTGGCCATAAAGTACACTAATGTTCGGTTTTGTTGGAAAACATTTAGTCAGTGATATGGCCTAAATTAAGTGTAAAACTCCATGTTGACAGCGCACATAGTTAAACACGTGACATACTCTTACTATACATTTTCATTTTCGTTTTCATACCTAATTAATTCAAAAACATAGAAAAATACATAATGAAAACACGATATTACTTGGCACAAATTCTGAACTTATCATTAGTACTTTCATCCGCTTTTATGTTCTGGAAAGGTCTTTCATGGTTCACAAATTCAGAATCCCCAATTGTTGTTGTCCTTTCAGGATCAATGGAACCTGCTTTCCAACGTGGTGATTTATTATTTCTTTGGAATCGACAAGAGACTTTACATGCTGGTGACATTGTGGTTTATAATATACGTGGTAAAAGCATTCCGATTGTTCATCGTATTGTACGTGAACATAACAATCATAATGATAAAGGTTCTACTGCAACACCACAACAATTATTATTAACAAAAGGTGATAATAATGCTGTTGATGACTTGAATTTATATGCTTATAAACAATCTTATTTAACCAGAGAGAAGGATATTGTTGGTTCAGTGAAAGGTTATCTTCCAAAGTTGGGATACATAACGATTTTATTAACTGAAAATAAATACGTGAAGATAGGATTACTGACTATAATGGCATTAAGTTCTTTACTACAAAATGAATAATGAATTACAATTATATTTTATATTTATATGTATGTATATAAATAAAAAAAGGAGCAAAGTTTTGCTTGATTAATACATACCCTTTAGAAAATCTGTAATTTTAATAATCTAATGGTGCTGGATTATTTTGTTTTGAAGTCATATACATTGGTGGAGGACGTAAAACTTGATAACCAGAAGGTTTGCCATGTTCATGAGAACTTGATCGTCTCTTTTTGGACCTAGAATCTCTTTCTATATCCTTTTCCTTTTCCTTTTCCTTTTCCTTTTCCTTTTCATTATCATTATCATTAACACTTTCCTTATCTTTATCCTTTGTCTTTTCTCGTTCTCTTTCTCGTTCTCTTTCTCTTTCTTTTTCTCTTTCTCGTTCCCTTTCTCTTTCCCTCTCCCTTTCTCTTTCTTTTCTTCTTTTATATTCAGCTTCATCTTCAATTCTTTCCTTTAGTCTCCGTAAATATTTTTTATAAGCAGCTTTTCTACTTTTATCATCAGGTAAATCCTTGTACTCCTCTGTATTTTCAACACGTAATTTAACTGCATCCCAGGTACTATCTAAGCCAACTTTTGGGTCTAACCTTTTAATAACAGCCCTTAAAGAGTCTTGCATTCTTCTTAATTTTCGTTCCAAATGATATCTATCTTCTTCTTCTTTTTCCCTTTGATCCTTTTTTATTAAATCTAAAATGAAATTTAAAGTATTATCATCATCAATTGAAATCGTTGAACTTCTAATATCGTTTTTAATAATTGTTTTGATATCAGATATTGTTGTAGTTTCTGTAACTGAAAATTTATTTATTAATAAAATATCAACAACAACTTCTTTTTCAGTTTTAATGTTTCGGTTTTGTTCATCAACTATATCCCAAAATAAATCTAAAGGCCCTGAACCATTTATACTATTGTTATTTTTATTATTGTGAAATTGTCCACAAAGATTGATAAAGTTTTCATCATTAGCAATTAAAGGAAATATATCTTTCCATTTTGTAATTGGACCAATCTTTCCATCATTTTTTAAATTATTTAATACTAATACAAAATTCATTCTTGCTTTACGTCCTTGTCTTTTATATTGTTTATAAATTTGTTTAACATTTTCATAAAATTTGATCTCACGATTTTTAATAAGTTTTTCATAAACGTCTAAAACATCTGATCTGTTAAGACATGAGATTTTTGTTTTTTGTGGTATTGTTAAAGATGGTATAAAATCATGTATAAAATAATCCCAACCAACATTAGTATCATTATTACTGTTAATATTCGAATTTGATAAAACAAATGTTGTGATTAAATCTTCTAGATATTCAACTGCTTCTAATTTTAATTTCTTTTCATTTTCATCATGTACTAATTTTAATCCATCTATATATTTTTTAAATATACTTTTTTTTATAGATTTCGAAAATTTTGAATTTAAAAATATTGGATTCCCAGAATCTGTTAATTTTTTTTTAATTGTTATCCATCTTGAATAATATTTTATATTTAATGATTTATCATTTTTAAAAGTATTAATTAATTCGTTTTCAAAGTTTATTAATTCTAATTCTGTTGATTTTTGTTTAGTTTCATTAATTGTTTTTAAATATTCAAAAAAAATCTCGCGTCTTTGAAAAGCATCTTTAATTATAAAATAATTCGGTGATGTAATTAGTTTTCTCATAACATCAGTATATGACCATGAATTATTCACATTGTTTGATTTAAGTAAATTGATAAAAATAACTTTAGAATCTTGTTCTAAACTATTATTGTTTAAATCCCAATTATTCATATCACTTCCAGATTCGGTCGTAGTTTCGTTTTCCAATTCAGATTTACCTTCATTTTTCAATAGACTCTTAACTTCATCCGGAATTTCCCATGAACTAACATCATCCTTAACATAATATTTTTTCCCTTCAGTAGTATACTCCTTCCAACCCATCTTTTCCAAACATATCTCCAGCTCAGTAAATAATTCCCTTGGCTTTTCCCATACAGACACACCAGTTATAGTGTTATAGTAATAAGAGGTTCCATCTTCGGATTTATGTTCCTGCCATTCAGACATACTTACGTTTTTTGACCTAGTGCTTTTTTTAAAATCTTGTAAGAAGAGGAAGGAAGAGATAAAAGCAGGGTAATCTTTCACATGTGACCGTCAATCGATCGATGGTATACTTATGGCCGAAATTAAATAAAAACTCTGTATTTGTTATATTTAGCAATGTACGACGGCTAAAATAAAGTATATGGGACATAAATTAAAAAAAGATTATCATTATAAAGAATTACAAGAACTACTTCCAGAAATATAGTCTTTTACATTATGGTGCAGTCATAATTTTTTATAAAACATATAGGCCAAAACAAAAAAACATAGGCTATTAATTAATTAATATTGGTAATTTTTTAAAAGACACAAAACTATAGCTAAATTTAAAACATAATCATCATCATTAGGATAAACAATAATTAAGATTGCGAGTAACAACGATATTAATTTTCAAAATAATTGCAACAAAATCCAATATTTAAGTTTAAGTTATACCTTTTGCTCAGCATTATTCAAACTTGAAACTTTATATCTATCATTATTATTAGGAGGATTATTTTCAATATCAACAGTTTCAATATTTTCAAGTTCTTCCTTATTCTCTATATCATCCCAATTCCTACCATCATCAAGAGCCATCAAAGCATCTGCACCAACAAGGTCTCGATGTCTATTTTCAGGACCAAATAAAGTAACAAGTAATAAAAATCCACAAACACAACCCATAAATATAGCCATTACTTTTGAATATTTATAAACACCTGATCTTTTATTACCTTCATCATCATATAAAGGAAATCTTTCACCAATTGTTGCTTCAATTGTTGAAGAAGCAGAAGAAGCTAGATTACCTAATTGATAAGATGTACCAACAATAAAAGATCTGAAATTATGTGGTGATAACTCAGACAAATGAATTGGCACAACACCCCAGCCACCTTGAACAAAAAATTGTAAAAAGAAAGCCCCTGCATTAATTGAAGATGAATGAACAAAAGCCCATGGATAAATAACGGCACCTGCTCCAACACAAGCAATAATAATAACAAATCTTCTACCTAAAAACGAAGATAAATGTCCCAAAATAATACCACCGGCTATAGCGCCTAAATTGGCAACACAATTTGTAACTGTTGATCTATCACTACCATATCCTAACTCTTTAGTTAACATCGTAGGATACAAATCTTGTGAACCATGACTCGAGAAATTAAAACCAGCCATTAAAATAATTAAATAGATTACCATAAGCCAGTAAGCCTTCATAGCCTTTTTACCTTGTGCAATAAAAGAAGTAGCAGCGCTCTGGTGTTCTTGAGCTTTTATAGCCTGAAAAGCACGAGTTTCTGACATAAATGCTCTCCAGATACAGATTAGAATAGCAGGACCAGAAGAAAACCAAAATAGAGCCCTCCAGCTTTTGGACGTGTTATCAGTAATTGCACGGTTAAACACAACAGCTAAAAGGTAACCCAAGGCATAGCCCTGTTGCATAATACCAGATAGAACACCTCTTGCTCTTGTTGGAGAGTCATCCAAAGCAGTAGCAGCAGCATTTCCATAAACACCACCCATTGCAATACCAAATAAGGCTCTAACACCTAAGAACTCTTTATAGGTATTGACAAATCCACAACCAATTTGAAGGACGGATAATAAGGCTAAATTTATAATAAAAGGCCATTTTCTACCGTATTTATCACCAAGAATACCAAAAGTAACAGCACCAACAGATCTTAACATAAGAACTAAAGTAATACCCCATGTGATATCTTTAGCAGAGACACCTAAATCTTCGGCGATAGCAGATACATTTAAGGAAACAGCAAAATAATCAAAAGCATCCCAAGTCCAACCAGCCATTGCAACACAAAAGAAGTTCCATTGTGGTGCTGTAACTTCACGTAGAGGACCAAATGGATTCAAAGGCACGGGTGAGTTTTTCATTTCGTTTATGGACGGTATAAGAGTAGTAAATCTAGTGACGATATAGTTTCGAATGTTAGACCCAGATAGGTCTGGAGGAGCATCCGGGTCTTCATTGAACTTCGACTCAAGTTGTTTCTGGGTGGACATGATACCGCTATATGACTGGTGGCTGCAACATTATCTTAAGGGAGGAAAGGGTCTTTATATATGTTGAGTATCTAGTTATGAAATAATTCTCACATCAAGAGTATGTGTCCCAATAAGTCTTTCCTTCAGTCCGAAAATCAATTTCCGAAGATGATTACCAGAATAAGTATCAACAATTGCAAATATCTGAATATTATATTATTATTTTTAGCCGCGGATAATTAAATGAATCTTCACTATGCAGGTTAAGCACATCCCCGCATTCTCGTATGTTATTCCGCAGAGGCACCCCATGGGCCCTGCAGCATCACTTCCATTAACAGTAATCTGGAGATAACATTATCTGTATCTTCGATCGATATCATAATTATCATCATTCTTTGATTATTTTGTTGTGACTTATGAAAAATATTCTTGTATACGTATATTGTTGATTATCGCCTGTTAATAATATTATCTAGTCATTAAATTCGTGGTGAAGCTGTAAGTTTCTTTTTAGTAAGTAAGCAAGTATGCATATATTAGCACTGTGTCACTGAGTGGGTCGGGTCAGATTGTGTAAGTCTAACCTGAATAAATCTAGAGTAGAATGCCAATATGGTGATAACCTCGCCAAGAGACCCATCCCCGAAAGCTTTTATTTAAATTTTCCGCTCAAACTTCCTGTGGGACGATCGTTACCCGGACTATTTTGCTCTGAATGAACCTCGGTTGGCCCACAATACAGCTGCAGACTCGAATTAAAGAGTATTGCAAATTTTTCTAATTGCAGGTATGAAGTATGAATTTATACAATTTATTGTAACTGAAGGATTTGATCAAACAATTTGGTACTTAATGTTTCCTCAAGAATAACTATAGATGCCATATTCACTAATTATGGACCGCGGTGAACACAATACAATGACATATCAATTGGGGAAACTGAGCTTAGTTCCATGGAACTGAACCCATTAGTAATATAAGAGTGATTCAGATTTACAATGCAACTCTTATACAACATAGTTGGTCTTATTTTACAGTATAATAACTAAAATGTCACCTTATTTATTATATTCTATAAATAATTAATGTAATAATAAATTAAGAGCTGCAAAATAATCATGTAGTAACTCTGCAAATTGGTACTTTGTTATGCATTCTAGTAAATACATAGGTAGCGTGAATAAAACCAAAAGCCAGCCTAGCTTCAGAAAGTATAGGGAATTGCTAATGACTCTTAAGCTCTTGCACTCAATAACTTGGGATCGGATTAAGCAATAGGCCTTTAAACTTAGACATCTAAATCTTATGTCAAACTCAAGATGGAAAAGTCAACCAAGCAAGTCTAATCGCCCAAAATATTTACTACCAAAGAGGGATAGTTGCGATTGTGCGTTAAAAGAATTGAGTTCGATTCGAAATTATAAAATGCTCATTTCCCGAAACTTTTCAAAGAAACATGATCATGATTCATGATCAATAGTAAATCTCACTCACTCTTATCGCCTAATTTTAATGTAAAATATGACTAATTTGCGTGCAAATTAACACGAATTTGGTTAAAAAATACAGCCAATCGGTTTAATAATTGAAGAGCAATAAATTGCAATTGAACGTTTAGTCCACGTGATTTGTGGTCACCTAAGCCTTAGTCCAATTATATTGTAGTGTGCACTGTGCAAGCTGTATAAAAACTTATAGAAAATAATCATATAGAGCTATAAGACCTTGATATTATAGGTATTAGGTCTAGAGATGCCAAAGAAATGAGAAGCACAGTAATATTGTTGTAGGTGACAATTGTTACCCGGACTCCACTTTTTGGAAAACTAAATTATAGAGTAATTAATTGTAACTATTCATTATTCTTTATAATCATGAATCTACCTGGGTTAGCCCACAATACTTCTACAGAAGAGTCACAAAATATTGTGAATCTTTCGCCTTTCTCTGAATGGAGGTATGAAGTTGGTTTCCATGAATCTATAAAAGTTACAGTAACTGAAGGTTTGGCTGAACTATTTGGTACCGAATTGGTAGTTGGCGAATCGTACAATTTCACCTCAACAAAAGGTGCTATATTCACTTATACTGGTGCAATTATAAAGTGGACTGGCGAATGTGTTGAGTATACAAGTGATGATCATGAATCGAGCAATTTCATGAAAACTATATTATATCTAAATTTTGCACTAGAAAAAAGTAGAATATTATCAAAAGAAAACCCTTCACATAATAAAGCACCAAGAGTACTTGTTGTTGGTGCTCAAGATTCGGGTAAAACCTCTCTTTGTAAAATATTAACCGGCTATGCAAATAAAAGAGGGTTTCAACCCTTATATGTCAACCTAGATCCTTCTGAAGGAGCATTTTCAGTACCTGGAACTTTATCTGCTACTCCAATATCAGATATTTTAGATGTTGAAAAGACTGAAGGATGGGGTGATAGTTATACAACCAGTGTTACTCCAATTCATATGAAGCAACCCCTTTGTTATTGGTATGGGTTTGAATCCCCAAAAGATAATTTAGCTGTTTATAAGAAATTATGTGAAAGGTTAAGTATTGTTGTTGCTAGTAGATTAGAAGAAGATAAAGAAGGTATGATAGATTCAAAATCTTTTCCCTCATACATTCATGATCTAATATATGTTTGTACTAGTTGGTAGCTCGGGGATTATTGTTGATACTAGCGGTATCATTGATAAGGATACAGGTTATGATTTGATAACAAACATCGTGTCAGATTATGAGAGTAAGTTTTCCACAATTAAAGAAATTTCACATTCATCGAATAACAAAACTAATAATCTTATTTACTTTTCAGTTAATCTCCTCTTGGTTCTTGGAAATGAGAGACTTTTTGCATCACTTTCTAAAAAATTTAAAGCCAAAAAACAAAACCTAACATGTTTAAAGCTACCAAAATCTGGAGGTGTTGTTGATAGGGATGATAAGTTTACGAGGGCTGTTCAACGAAAGATGATTGGAGAATATTTTTATGGTTCTCCTGTTAAAATGGGGATGGGATTATCTCCCTATAGTATTACGGTTGATTATAATGATATGACTATTTATAAGTCATCGCAACGTAAGTATTTTTTTTTTATACTTGATCTTTGTATAACTCTAACTAAATTTGCTTTTTATATTAGAAACGGACCTTGGACTGAGTTCAGTTTTACCAATAGGTGAATCAGATATAGATTCATCTTCCAATGAAACGGACCTTATATCATTAGTCGAGGTATCATCTTCTGCTTTATCGAACTGTATATTGGCCGTATTATATGCTGAACCATCAGATTCTAGAATTACTATTTTACAATCTCCTGTAATGGGATTTGTTCATATTGTTGAATGTGATGATGCAAAGAGAAAACTAAAGGTTTTGTTACCCATGCCCGGCAGATTACCTACTAAAGTATTTATGCTTGGTGGATACCGATACCAAGAATAATATCATAACTTCATTAATAGGTGAATAATGAAGAAGCTTTATGTATTATATATAATAATATTAGTATAAATATATCAATCTCAATAGATTTTTTTAATTATATCCTTTAATACAATAATTTAGAGGCTTTTGTCATCTAAAACAATTGTACACGTGATCATGGATCCATGTCTCAAACCCGTAAATTTATAATTATAAGGAATTTGAGTTTGTGTCATTCTTAAAACACACTACGTTTTACCTTTTTTTCACCTTAATTTTAAATAGAGAAAGAGAAACCAGTCAAAACTAAAGCTACCTATAATATCATTTTTCGACTTAACTATAAAGGTCAAGGCCCATTTTTGATGTCCGTTCAAATGTACACTATAGTCCAATCTAATGGACATAAAAGAATCTCTGTTGATGAAGATCTCTATCTTGATAACAAGACTAATAAGAGGCAAAAATTGGACTCCTCAACGAAAAATAAACGAAAATCTTTCACAAAACAAAAATCATCATTTATTTTGGATAATCCAGAGATACAGCAAAAGTTTTTATCATTTTTAGAAAATAATCTTGATCTTCTCCTATCTAATACAGCTAAAACAATTGATACTATTAATGGTATATATAAGAATACTGCGGATGAAGATATTCAATATACGAGTAAATTAATGTCATTTAAACAAGAAATTCAATCTCAAAAATCAGAAATAATGTGTATTTTAAAAGAAATCAAATCATCTGTTCTAACCCTTCAAACGACGGATTTAATTACATTAGCTTTAACAATGATTGAAACAATTGATTCAGCAGAGATTGATTTGGGTAAAGCGCTTGATACTCAGGTAAGTATAGCTATTAATCACGGTTTTATAAATTATTATCGTCATTTTACACGGATTTTATTCAAAAGATTCTCAAGCATAAGGAATGCATTAATTGATAATTTAACCAATCAATATTCTATAACTACAACAAATTTAGATGAACCAATAATAATAATTCCTGTTGCAAAGCCAGTTTCTAGATCTTCAACTGTAAATCAGAAAGATGAAGATGAAGAAGAGGAAGAAGAGGAAGAAGAAGAAAAGTGCACACCCAAGAGATTGTTAAATAAATCAATTATTAAAAATCTTTATAAAACTTCAAATTTTACGAAAATTTCTTTAAAATATTTAGAATCAAACTTAAAAATTGATTATAAGAATGAAATTGAAAGAGATTTCTTATTAAATATAACTTATTTTATCGAAGAACTTTTTAATTTACGTAAAATGTATGAGAAATCAATATTATTAATTAATCATAATGGTGAAAAATCTAGTTCAGTTTTAAAAAAAGAATCTGACAAATTGGAAAAAACTATGGATAAATGGTTACAAGAATGGATTAATGTAATGGATAAAAGAGAAATTAAATTAAGAGAATTAACAAATTCAATTATAACTGGAATAAATGATAATCATGAGTTGAAATCTTATATAAATCATAGAATAATTCATATACTTGATTTATTAAGGAAAATGATAAACTTATTACGAATATAAAAGAAGGCTTTCATTTTCTAATAATGTTTCTATTTAATTATTTATTGGCTTCACATACACACAATATTCGAATTCATAGGTTATATTATACTTGAGCTCATAACTACATTTACTATTATCATGTTTGGTTTCATTTTGAACCAATCTTAATATCATCTGTGTAGGTTCCAGCTTGTATTCCATTCTTGGTATATCGAACAGTAGACTTCAAATTACCTGCAGATGTATTTTCATTTGAAGCTAATATTTCTTGGTTTGGAGTTGAATTTATATCAGAAGGTTCGGAACTTGCATTACTGTACCAATCATAGTCAAATAAAACTTCACTTTTTTTGGAATCAATTGGTGACTTTGGTTCATGAACATTACTTGGGTGCTGAATATAATCAGTTTGATAATATTGATTCCATTTTGTTGAAAGTTTTTCTTTCCCAGCAAGAAACCCTACTTTTGCTATATGCTTCACATCCTTGGCAACATCAGATGCAACCGCAGCTTTCCAAAGCATATCTAATCTTGAAACAGCTTCTTGATAACGTAGATTTGCATGTGTTCCATCCATAGAACTAGCAGATCTAGTTTTAATACCATCGCGAGCAGTTGAATACAAATCACTCTCGGCATTATGTAAAACCTTGATAATTTCTTGTTGTACTAATTGTCTGTTCTCCCAAATGGCGGAAACTGAAGCTTCTAGTTCTTTCTGATCTTTTGAATGAATAACATTCATTATTTGTTGTCCTAAATTTGAATATGATAAAGACCGAGCTGCAGACTGATCAGGATCCGTTAAACTTGCCTTTCGTACTATTTTATCAACATCTTTTGATCTTGCCTTTCCGGATATCGCTTTAATGATAAATAAAACAACTCTATAATCTGTTTTCTTGGGTGCTTTAGTTACCAAATAACAAGCTTTAAGTAACGATATCGATGATTGATCACTATTTGAAGACGAAGCGGACATTTCTTATCTAAGTGAATATTCAGGAGTATAGATTATTATAAAAGAAAAGGGGATACAGGCCTACATATTGAAGGGGGGTAATAATTTATAGCAATTATAAACTTCTATTTATCCATAGATGTGGCTGTCCTTTGTGATAATACATCAATGAATGCATTTGCACTTTTAAAACTAGGGCAGCAACAGAATATGACGCCCTCATAATATTAATCATGACATATATCTAAAGAATCTAAAGATAGCATATTTAAATTAGTTTCAGTCTGTCCAGGTAAGTCTAGTTAAGTTCTACACCTAGTTCCAATGGATTGGATCATCATAAGCTTTAAATTTACAAGATGTGCGATGAGATTCAGTACTAAAGACTAATATTAATATAATGTGACCAGCTCATGAGCCACAAACCTTTTTCTGATCTATAATAATAATAACCCAATTGTAAGAATAAAACATCTCCATTTCATGATTATTAGGTGTCTCTTGTTTATTTATTTCGTATTTCATATTTCATAATAGGATTAGCTGAGTGCTCAATGTCTCGATGCTACGTACAAGTAAAAGTCTTCCTGTCTCTTGTGTTCCTAATTGAAACGACCTACCACAACGAGGATGCACACCCAGTAGTACTATATCATTTCAATAACCAATAATTTTGATTAAAACATACTTCTTCAACTTTTGTGATATTTTTGTTATCAATTCATATATAAAATCCGTTCTATGGAAACGAAGACTATTACCCGGATGTTTTTATTGAGGGTGTACATATGTATACTACTTAGGGCTAATACCGCAGATTTGTGAGTTGTGACTTACTTTCCTAAATCGGTAATTTAACAACCAAACAGCATAGGAAGTAAAATGAGAAGTTAGAATAATTTCAACCATCAACATAAAATTAACACAACGATAAAATGGGTAAAAGGTATGTTCACAAAATAATGCAGTACAACAATCAAAGAATGAAAGAGTCTTACTCAGAACTGTTTGCGTACAACTGGAATCAGCGTTCAATGATTATCGGCAGCTTTTCAACAGGTTTTGTCTCTTTTATTCTCATGAAGTTTTCTGAAGATTTAAATCATGAATATCATGACTATTGGTGATTCTAACATCTTTATCAATATAGTCGCGGTTTAAGATCAGGTACAAGATATGCCTTCCAAAGGGATTTCAGAAAGACAGGAGCTATCCCTCTTTCTACTTACTTGAAGATTTACAAAGTCGGTGACATCGTCGACATTAAGGCCAATGGTTCCATCCACAAGGGTATGCCACACAAATACTACCACGGAAAGACTGGTCGTGTTTACAACGTTACCAAATCATCTGTCGGTGTCATCATTTACAAGATTGTTGGTAACAGATACCTTGAAAAGCGTGTCAACTTGAAGATTGAGCACGTTATCCACTCCAAATGCCGAACGGAATTTTTGAACAGAGTTAAGGAAAACGCTGCTAAGAAGGCTGAAGCAAGAGCTAAGGGTGAACTTGTTCAATTAAAAAGACAACCGGTTAAACCAAGATCTGCTCATGTTGTTTCTACTCAAGGAAATATCCCACAAACTTTAGCTCCAGTAGCTTACGAAACTTTTATTTAAATTATATATGCTTGTTTATTCCAATTTTACAAAAGGTTTTTTACAAAGTTCTACAAGTATTACACTATATAATTGCAGAGTGATATGAGGGGAATAATAATTTGTATTAATATATATATAATTTTAATGAGAAATTTCAAATTAAATTAAAATCAAATCGATACTGTTTCATCATTTATTAACCCAAATACTTTTTCTTCTTTAATTCGTTGATGTAATTGTTTTATTGCTTGTATAGCATATTCTTCAGCCTTTAAATCATTAATAACTTTAGAAAGACGAATTTGTAATTTAAAAGCATATATCATTCCTTTAAAATCATTCATCGATTTAAAATGATCAATTGCTATTTCAAGATATCTTAAAATTTTTTCTTCTTGTTTATCTTGCGTTTGATAATCATTATTATTCTCTTTCTTTGATATTTCTAACAATAGAATCAATATTTCACTTAAAGTAGTTGCCATATTTGCTATTATCATAGCATCATTTATTAAAAATACTTGAGGGAAAACAGGATTAAGAATCGACAGCGCATCATTAGGTTTTTTAAATTTAATCAAAATGTTAGAAAGTATAGTAATTCCTTGCATTGTTAATGGTAGTATCATTGATTTATAAGATTTTGAAATACATTTTAATGTTAAAGAAAATGCTTTCCCAGGAAAATCAGTTTCAGATATAAGTTGGGCATAAAGTAATGAAAATTTCAAATTATAAAAAATATCATGATCTTGCTTCTCTATATCTGATAGAATAGTTGATATATCTCTTAATGCTTCAAAAACATTACCTTCCTTTGATGTTAAAAGAGCTTGTAAATATTTTATTTCAAATAATACATCTAAATCAAATTCATTTTTTATATCATTACCTTCTGTTAATCGATCTAACATTCCTCTGGCGGCGAAAAATCTATTCCTATTGATGGCCTGATGAATATGTAATAACTGTCGTCGTAATTCCCATATTTTAAACACTTGATTGTGTTCTAATGCAATTTCTTTTAAACCATCCATTTTTAATAACGATTCTTCAACTTTACCTCTTTGATATAATAAAAACGCTTGACGAATTTGTAAATTAACGGCCTCCAAATCATGAGTACGTGAGTCGACTTGATCAATGAATATATCTAAATAAATGTCACTTAATATTGGTACACCAATACGTGCCCATAAAGCAGATTGAACCTGTACTTGTTTCCCAAAACTTGAAATATCATCATTTGATATGGATATAAATGAAGCTTTTGTAATTGATTCTAATATTTGCCATAAAGGTGAACCTTGTTCCATAAATTTAACAGCTTCATTTTGATAAGCAATTGCGTGTAAAAAACCAGATGATTCAATTGATTTTACTTTTAAAAATGATAAAATTTGATCATCAGATACAGCTAATTTATTACGATATTCTTTATGATTTTTAATTAAATCGTAAAGCCATACCATTATGTGATTTAGAAAATTTGTATCTTTTGCTTCCCTTGCAACTGAAATTGCTTCTTCGGCAGCTCTTAAAGCTTCTGGAAAGCAACCGAATCTTGCTTGTAGTGTTGCTAAACTAAATAAAGCAAAATGATAAAATGTATTATTACTTAAACCAATAACATAATCAAAATATCGATGTAAAGATTCAAAACATTGTTCATAATCACCAATTCTTGAAAACTCAAGATATTGTATATAATGTAAAGCAGGTAATGGATTTGGATCTGAAATAACAATTTTTTCCATAATTTTACGAACTTCCGGTGGAGTTGGTGTACCATACTTTTCAAATTGATCAATTTGATGATTAATTAATAAATCTAAGTCATATCTTGGTGTTAAAACTAAAGAAGATGATGTTGAATTTGTTGACAATATTTGCTTTATATTAGGATGTGTTAATAAATTCATAAGTGATTGATCTTTAATGACTATATCCTTTCGTTTATTATTTTCAAGAGATGTTAAATTTGAATCACCACCTAATTCAATCCATTTTTGTCTTGTTGTTACTCTATAATGTACAAATGCGTCCCATAATTGAACCAATTTTTCAAATGCTAAAAATTCAAAAGATAAAATACAAGTGAAAATAAGTTTCCCCAATATACTTGATCTTGATAATCTTTTTTTAATACTTTTATTTTTTTTACGTTTAATTCGTTGTTGTTGAGAATAGTTTGAATCTCTTTGTAATAATAATAAATCATTTGATGAATCAATAAATGAATGAAGAGAATCAACGCACCATAAATTCCATAAAGTTTTTAGTAATTTAAATTGGATAGCTGATGCATTTTCTTTACTATTATTATTATTGTCTGAGTTTAATTCTTCACTTATTAAATTCAAAAAATCTAACATTGGCATCTCAATATGTTCTGGACCAGGGGTTTCTATAAATCTCATCACTTTTGACATTAAACGAATACCACTTCTACTTGGAATTTCCCCTTTACAGTATAAGTTAACAAGTGCTATGAGAACAATTTTGAAAGGTGATAAGAATTGTGTAACAACTAATTGTGATGGAGCTTGTTCTGTCATTGTATTATTAAGTGTGTGCGTGTTGCAAAACACAAAAGTAATAAGCTTACTGTGATGCGTTAATATATTAGCTCATATTAGAGATATTATTCGCCCACATTTTGAGTTAATAATTCGACCATCGATATCGATATTAACGCAAAACCCATAAAGAATTTAATTATACATTACAAAAACTATATTATTCAGATAGTAATCTATAAATATATATAACAAAAGAAAAGAAAAGAGATGTACTACCAGTCTTATTAATTAGATATGATTATATTTGATTGAAGAGAAAAAAACTAATATAATGAATAAAACAGTAAGAAGAAATATGAATAGAAACGATATTCATTCAAAATAACAACGAAAAATAAGGCAAATGCTTTTTCCCCTTATTTTTTAAGAGATTTATTTAATAATAATAAAATAGAAATATAAAAGTAATTTCAAATTAAAGGCCACTACTATCAACGCAAAATCTATCACTCCAAGTAACAATATTTAACTCATTCGAAATATAAAGTAATTCAGAATGTAATGATAAATTTTGAAATTTATAAAATCTTTTCTTCAGTGTAGTTAAATCATAAAGAAATAAATGTTCTGTGGTTTCAATTGGTCTGTCTTCTTCTTCTTCATACCAAGGACAAACTCTACTGTTTTGTAAAACAATTAATATACCATCTGTAATCATCCAATATTTAATAGATTTATCAGTTTCTTCTTCTAGTTCCATAACAACATCCCAATTTATTTTATTATTATAACCTTCAATTTTTAAGTCTTTATGAACTGGTATTACTATTTCTGAAGCTTTTGTTGGATTTTTCCCAAAACTTTCAGTTTGAAAATGATGATTATATGAAGTATCCAAACTTTTTAAAAAATCAACCAAAGGTTGTGTTAAAATTTCAAAAGTTCCTTTATATGGATCACTTTCTAAATTGTTAAATCTACTACAATAGATCTTAGATCCAGTTATTTTAAAATGATTATAATCTAATCTATTATCATGTATACCAATAATTTCACCTGTTTCCCGATATAAAATTGCATGTAAAAAATCTTGTTTAAAACCATTTAAAGTCATTGATAATTTAACTTGAATGTAATGTTTACTTGCTGCTAACCAATTATTCCAGCTAAATTCAAAAATTGTTCTCCATATCATTTTTGATGGTTTATATATATCCGAATTTCTTTTAAAAGCACCAATATACATTTTTCTTGTTGCTAAATCAAGACCAATTATATAAAGCATATCACCAACAATGCTATATGGAATTGAATCATAGGCAATATCATATACTAAAGGAGGATCAAATTTCCAATGATTTGACGGTAAAAATGCACTTGTTAATGAATGTATAGAACCAAGAAAAGCAGATTTAGGTAATGTTGAATAGAAAGGATCCAAATTTTTAATCAAGATAATTCTCCCGGAATCCATAACACTTATATTATTTTCTGTAATGAAATCGAATTCATTTTGAGAAAGAATCCCTGATGGTAAAAAATTCTTTTTATCTTCAACTCTTGTAGGATCTTTTCTATAAAAATCAATATCAACCATTAATGAACCATCAGGATCTAAACAACCAATACATTTCCCGGGTTTTATCTTTTTATTCATAAACATTTTATAATGTGATAAACCTAAACATTCAATTATTTTCTCAGGAAAATCCGGCAATTTATCATGTTTCCATTGAGTTGGCTGTGCTTCAACATATAAATTTTTATCAGTTATGTTAACAGTTTTTTTCAATTCCTTTTTTATTGTTTCTATTGTCTTTGTTAAATTTTTCCAAATTATTTTATCTTTTTGGGGATGTCGATGTTCAATGTACCATTCAACGGCTAACGGATTTTCCCTATTTAACAAGACTCTAAATAGGTTATCATATTGCAAGTTTTGGAAATAGACCATTAAAGATTTAGTGACCCTTGTAAAATTGTAAAAATCCTTTAAGGACAGATTGATTATGATTTGTTGCAAAATATCATCAGATAAATCCAACAAATTTGATTTTATAGTTGATTGTTCTCCAGAAAGAGGCATAATGGATATTCACTAAGTTTATTATATATGCCTACGAATTGAATATTATTGAAACATATCAATGTTTGTGATAAAGAAAAATGGTGGAGATGTTTCTTTGTTAATTTGCCTCTTGCCAAAAGAGATTGCTCATGCTGCCGGTCAGCTGATTAGAATTTAAAATATGAATTTAAATTTTAAACAGATAATAGAAAATTTGATCGCAGGGTCTCAAATGACACAATATGTGGTAAATTTAAACGGCTCTAGGCTCTAGAGTCAGGTAAGACCGACCCTCAAAACCAAGTCAATTATAAACTTAATTTCCCTACATTTTTAATAATACAGATGGCTACCTAAATTTTCATTTGCAGACTAGTTAAAGTGTTAATATTGACATGTAAATTTCAAATTGGAAGTTTTAATAACTTGGTGTAAATGAAAAGAAATTGTTCACGGAATATTTCAATGATAATTGTGACAATGGTACAAAACTAAATCGCCACTTAAGATTCCCGTGGCATCAGCGTTAAGGCCGGATAACTTAGATGAATTATAAAAACATTAAAGTTGCAATTAAATTGTATATAGAAAATGTAAATAGATCTAAAACAATATTTAAATTTATAATCTAATCGGATTCTGAATCTGAAAAGTCTGATAAACCGACATCAATCTCAGGCATTTCAAAATCAGAATCATTATCTTCATTTCTATTTTTATTTTCTAGAAAAGTATTTGCATTTGTAACAGTAGTAGTTATTGAATTAGGAACCTGATTAACATCATTCTTAATTTCAATAGAGTTGCTAACATCATCATGATCTGCATCTTTATTATCATCGTTTTTATCCATTGATTTGATAACGGATCCCCAACTCATCTTTGGTAAATTTGTTTGTGTAGTTTTAGTTTCAATAGTTTGCACATTGATTAAATGTGTATCATCATTATCAATATCCATTGATGTATTCTCAACGGTTATTGTTTTTGATTGTAATGCTTGTATATTGTTCTTTTCAATGGTTACTAAAGATTTATTGTTGCCAAATCTTGTTCTTTTTAAAACTCTCTCTTCATCATAATCTTTTTGCTTTTCTTCATGTTCATCTTGTTCGTTTTCTTGTTCACATTCTTCATCTTCTAATTTTTGTTCATCACTTAATTTTTTTCTTTTTAATATTTGATCATGATAATTTAATGGTAATCTTGGATGAATTAAAAGATTAATTAAACTATTACTTGGAATTAATTTAGCAATTAATTGAGCAATACTAATTTTATCATTTTTTGAAGGATATAAAGAACAAGAAATTATCAAATCTTTCAAAGATTCATTCAAGATTTCACCATTGTATAATTTCTCATTACAAGTTAGGATTGAATATCTGTAAATATCTATTCGAGATTTCCCTGATAACTCAAAACAATGTTGTATAATTGAATTAAATAATATTTCAATCGATGTTACTAAACTTTGAGATAATTTTGGGGTGAATAAATTTGGCGATGCAACAATATCTGATAATAAACCTAAATCATTATTCTTTGTCTTTTTGTGTTTTGTTTTTCTTGGATTATTATTCTCTAATGATGAGAATGAAGTAGGTGTTTTTTTATTTGTTAAATCATCAAGAGATGGGGCTTTTAATTCTATTGATGATAAAGCTAAATTAATAACTCTACTAATAAAAGGATTAAAAATTGGTGGAACCAAAGAAATTAAATCTAATATTTTTGAAATTAATAAAAATGAAGCCTCAATTAGAAAAGGAGGAGGTACATTTATTTTTGATTCATTATGATTATTTTTTGAAATAATAGTTGATGGGAATAAAATCATTTCCAAAGATTGAGATAAATCATAAATAAAAGGTAATATTTGATGTTTTAAATGATCAATTAATAAAATTAAAAAATTTGTAATTTCAAAATGTAATTGATTTAAAAAATTTAAAATTTTATTTTTTTCAAATTTTGAAATATATTTTAAATTTTGTAAAAAATCATTAAAATTTAAATTAAAACAAGTTTTAATAAAATTAATAATTTTTTTTAAAGGTAAATTGATATTTGATTTAGTTTCAATTTTAAAAAAATTTGATAATAATAAAATATAAGTTTTTAATTTATTAATATCATCTTCTTCAGATTCTTCTTTAGATTCTTCTTCTAAAGATAAATCAATAAAATTTTCACCAATTGATAAATTCTCAAGTTCTAATTTTAAATCATTATCTTCAATAGTAATGTATTTTTCGAATTTTTTCATTATTAATTTCGAAATACAAGAAATTGTATTTTCTAAAGCATTTTTCCATTCTTGAGATTCATTGTTTTTCGTAGCAGTTAAATGAAGTAAAACTATTCCTTTACAAAACTCATCCTTAACATTTGACTTGAACAATTGAAAATCAGACAATTTAATTACCGATATTAAAGAATTGAAGTATTTTTTAGAAAATGGACGGAAAGTTGTAGGATGGTTTGGTATTATCTTATTTAAACACCAAACACTTGATGCCAATAATTTCTCATCATTTTCTTCTCTGTTGTTTAAGATATCAAGTAGAGATTGGATTAAAGCAGGTAATCGAGGAGTGATTACTTCTCTAATCAGAGATTTCCCATTTAAAGACAGAATACCGTGGGTCAAAACGACGGCTTGGGTTTTCAGCATGGTGTGGTCATGTGACTGTAGGATACACATGACCTTGGGCACAACGAGGGACAAACTGGAGTACACCACAGCCGGCTGGGCAGCGGTTAGGGTGTGAAGGGTGACCAGTGCCTGCAGCTTTTGGGCGGGCGAGGCGCTTAGGTAAGCGACGAGGGTCGGCAGGTCTGTTTCCGTTTCCAAATCCATTTTTCCCTTTTTTCTTCAGTTGCAAATGAAAAATGAAAATTGAAAAATATTTGCAGAACAGATGCAGATCGGGTGTGTGGGTGTTTTATATATCACACATTATATTCTTTAGTACCACAAGTAACTTCACATCACATACTAATCAAATAAAATGAGCCAGGCAGAAATATCCACGAAGACTGTCTTTTTGTACGTCCCAAACATCATCGGATACCTGCGGGTGTTGTTCACCTTCATTTCCCTCCTTTACATGAAAAACCACCCGGTGACGTGTATGGCCTACTACAGCTTGTCCTCCATACTGGATGCTCTGGACGGATACGCCGCAAGAAGACTCAACCAATCCTCGAGTTTCGGAGCTATTCTGGATATGGTAACAGACCGATGTACCACAGCCTGTCTCGTCAGTTATTTATGTGTCTTGTACCCTGCTTGGGCTCTTTTATTTCAATTACTCGGAGCTTTGGACTTGGCTTCCCATTACATGCACATTTACGCCAGCTTGTCAATGGGCCAGGGTTCCCATAAGACTGTTAAGAAAGAAGAAAATTGGTTTTTATATTATTATTACTCTAAAAAACCTATTCTTTTTACAATGTGTGCTGCAAATGAATTATTTTTCGTGGCCTTATATTTAGCGGCTTTTCCTTCTCATATCGGTCCAAAATTTGGTGAAATTGAAATTTTTGATCAAACTTTTAATATTAATATAGCTACTTTATTAGTTGCTTTTAATTTCCCTTTATGGTTTGGGAAACAATTAGCTAATGTCATTCAAATGGAAAGGGCTGCGGTTTTATTAGCTAGAAATGATGTTGAAAAGAAATTAGATTCTTTAAAAAAGGAATCAAAACCTTTGATTGAAAAAGATGAAAAATCTGATTAACTTTTAAATCATAACTAATTTATTAAACTATAACTAATCTACTAGAATAATAGTATACTTTGAAAACTAGTATAATATAACATGAATATTATTTTAGAAATATAATAATTTTGATCTGGATTTTCGTTTGGGTATCACGTGAATCTCTATGACTAACACAAGGAACTCAGGAAACAAAGGTCAATTGGTGTGCTATATAACATCAGTTACATATTATTAGATATAGAGATTTTTCACACTAAGTGCGGCTTCCACATTTCATTATATATTCTTCACTTATAAGGTTAGGAAATATATCTGATTTCCACTTAATTTCGGCCACTTTGGATTATATATACAGTATAAATAGTGTACTCGAAATCGGAACTGTGGATTCTTTTGTTCCGAAGCCGGAACGTGGCCGGATAAAACTCAAAAAGTTGCCGGACGCTAGGTTCAAAATCCAAATATTTCACATGGCCGAAGATTTAGTCCACATTATGTGCATTGCCTATCTAAGCCACAACGCCATCTACATTCTTAATGTTAGTTTCAACTTCCAAGCAGCAGACTGCTCCGAATTAAGATCCCTATACGCTGAACCACTTTCAACAATGATACAACACCACCAGTGGTCGTCTAGATCTAGAATAAACTTGCAATTGCCACTTTTCCTTCCACACATTAATCTCTCACTGCACAACGGAATCTTGTGAATAACCTTCAATCCACTGCTAATCCCATATCAAAACCTCCTTCACAATAGTAATAACTTGAGTTTATAAGTCTTCCAAAGAACTTATTTTTAACTATACGCCTTAAGCTTATGTCAGAAATTCTTCGAATATATGCAATGCATATCTCGTACCTGCATGAACTATGTGCTATCTAAGGTCATCATCTCCAACGATATGCTAACTTAGCACAATTGATGCACTCCTATGTAGTAGTATGCATGTAACTGCACAATTCAACTATATTCTCGCGGATGTCCATGGATTAATGGTTGGAGGCGTCAAAAATTGTGGAAAAATGGTTAAATTGTAAAATGTGTTAAGACCCTCTTAAATCTGAGAGCTTCATAGCACACCCAACCACTGCATGGACAGGCTGTGATAGGGAATTTTCAGGAGTACCATATGCAATGCTTGAGAATATTACTTTTATACAGTAATATGTAGTAATACATATTTCTATATATATCATGATACCTACACAAGTGATCACCATTCACATGCTTCATTAGTTAACTCATTTTAATAGCACATCGCTGTGAAGCAGTTGGCTAAGTAATGCAAGTTGACCTTTTAGTAAATAATAATAAATAGCCTTACACTAATTATGGCTAAGTTAATACATTAATTGAAGATGGCCTAACGATTTTTGTAAAAGTAAATTAAAAAGTATAGAGGATAGAGAATAACTTTACCCCTCCCAGACTACTTAGAAACCGGTAATAATGCAATCGAAAATTAGTTATGGGGATGGCTGATCATTATTAATCAGTAAGGCCTAAAGTAAGTGGAATCACTGTAATTAAAATGTTTAAAGCTCTCGAACTCTAGAACAACATTGGAATTGTAGTACTATTATCAATTATTATATTATTAAATTATTCAAGACCTGCTTCTAAAGACTTTTAAAATAGAAAATCTTTTATTTGTGTTTGTTTTCTTTTGGATGAAGATTAAGTTAAAGGTGAAGTTGAAGATGGTATCGATCGCATTTGAAAATCATCATTGCGCGTGCTAGGTATAACAATTTGTTCATTTACAAAGGCACGATATATAATGTTTCACGAAATAAGCATTCAGTGTCCTTTTCACTCTTGCCCAATTTCGTCTTCTTCATCAACGTTAACTCAACAGGCCCAGTTATCAAAGCTTGCTGCCAAACATTTGATAAAGCTTCATTTAAAACCAATCTTTGGGGATGTTAAAAAGTCCAGGGAGGTATTCCTTTATCTGTTACTCTTGAAATTGATATTAGTCTATCAATCAAATCTGGGATTGCCTTGCTGACAAACAATAAATCACTTGTATTTATTAAACGCGTACGTGTATTAATTACATAATAAACATCCAGTTGATAATTAACGATATAGCTAATATTAATTAGAGTAGGTGGTTCACAAACACAAACAAGATTCATATGATTTTTTTTGCTTTAAAGAAAACCAATTTATTAATTAATCATTTAAATATAAAAAAAAAATAAAAACTAATTAAAAAACGTTAAACTAAAATTATAATTCTGTAACCCTATCTCGAATTGCAAATTTTATAAAATAAGAAATTAAAGCGCTCACAAACACAAAGACAAATAAATTTAATAAAAATAGAAAAATGCATCATTATTTATAGAGAAATCAAATGGTAAAAAAAAGATATATATATATATATATATATATATAGGGTTTATAATTGAAATAAAAATAAAAATAAAAATAAAAATAAAAGAAGGAAAGAAAGAAAGAAAGAAAGCAAAAAAATCAATATTATTATTAGTTATGCATTTGAAATTGAAATGATAATTGTATCTTTTAAAATTTTAATTAATTTAACAAGTTCAGATTTTCTTTTCTTTTAAATTTTAATAATAAATATTCATCCATCATGAATATATATTTGTCGAGATCATTATCGTAATTAATTTATTATTATTTATTCTTTTTCCTTTCGTTTGTTTTCATTTTCTAAATCTTTTTCAACTTCATTAGCATCTAACCATTCATAATCATTTAATTTTTCAAAATCAAAAAATTCTTCTTCGGCAGCACTTTCTAAATTATTACCAATTGATCCAAATCTTGAATGAGATTGAGAAGTTGAACTTGGATTTGAATAAGATGTTGATGCAGTATTTGGTATTAATCTTGATGTACTTGATACACTATGATTATGTGAATGATTACCTTTATTATTTATTTCAAGAATTGTTTCACGAATTTTACCATTTGATTCATTATTTAATCGAAAATGATGTAAATTTGACACCGTTGAACTATTATTCGCTATTAAAGAAGATGTTGAAGTTTGTCTTATATGTTGCGGTTCTTTATTATTAATATATTCCTCATCATCATCAGTTGAAAGTATATTTATTATTGTTGGTGATATTAAAGGAGAAGATGTTTTTATATCATTTTCTTCATCAGATGATGATTCTACTTTCCTCATTGTTGTTGTTGTAGATGTTTTTGGATCAATTGACATTGTTCTATATGCATTAGTATCCAATGTTGTTATTTTATTAACCATCTCAGTAGATCTTGTAACAATTAAACCAGGTTTCTTAATTTGTGTACCAACAATTAATTGTTTTGGTCTTGACACTTCAAATCCACCACTTTTTCCAATATTATCATTTTTATTCTTTGATGGCCATCCAAATTTAGAAACAACATTTTTAACTGAGTTAAATAATGATCCACCAATATTTTTATCTTTATTATTATTATATTTTAATTGTTGATACATCTCAACACCTTGATTACTCCAATTTCTATTATGACTATTAATTCCTTCTTGCCATAGTCTATCCATTTCTTCTGTATTATTATTTTCACCATGTGATGGTGGTGAAGTGGATTTTGTTAAGCCATAGAAAAAATTCATATCACTTTCTCTTGTTGCATAATCAATACCTTCTTTTTTAAACCATAGTGAATCATGGGTATCACGTTTAGGAATTTTCCGATCACCTTCAGTTGTACCAATTGTATTTCTTGATTTTGAACGATGATGTAAGCTATCATAATCATCATCATCATAATCATTATCTGATGAATAAGCATCAGAATCAGAAATATCTTTTGATATCTTTCGAATATTATTATCATCTTGATCAATAACAATACTATATTCATTATTATTTCTTGAATTATGATTATATTTTTCAGGTTTTATCAAAGCATCTCTTGGTTTTCTATAAAAATTTCCAGTTGCACCACTTGAATCTAATAATAAAGCATTATTTGGTGATAAAGTATTATTATCAACTATATCATAAGTAGAAGTTCTAGTATTTGTCATACCAACAGGACTTAATGGATTCATCATTGAAACACCTCTATTATTTGCTAAAGTTAAGGTATCATCAAATCTAGAAGTTCTTCTTGATTGATCTGTTGTTGTATTAACACCAGTACTATTTGCTTGTAAACCATTTGTTGTTGGAACACCATTATTATCGAACGTTGTTAAAGTTGCTAATGTGAAAACATCAGCAGATGAAGCTCTTAATCTTTGTAATTCAATTGAATCAAAATTATTATTTATTGTACCTAAACGACCTTCTCTTTTTCTAACAACAGCAGGAGAATAATCATTATTTGGATTATTTCCAATACTAAATCGATTTGAAAATCTTGATGATGAAGAAAATTTAATAAATATAAGTTCAACGATTACTTGAATTATATGAAGGCCATAAATTATTAATAATGTTAAAGCACATAAACCAAGTATAACATAACCAATTATATCTCTTATTGCAATTGCATTAAATACTGAATTTGTTGAATTAATTGTTGATATTAACGGAATTAATAAAATTAATAATATGAATTCAACAGTTGATAATAACGAATGAATTAAATTTTGTGAAGTTGATGATTCATAAGGTTGTATAATTAAAATTGAAATTATATAAAAAAATTGATTTATTATTAATAATGATAATTGAACTAAAGGATTTCTAATTGTTCCTAAAAAAATTGATCTTAAAAATAAAAAAACAATTTCAATAAATGAAAATGCAAAAGGATTTGATCTTATTGATGAAGATGATGATAAATAATTTGAATTAAAATGTGTTCTTGTTGAAGGTGTTGAAGTTGATGATGCATCTCTATGATTATTATAAAGTGAACCCCATATTAGTATAACATTTATATTATTTGATAATTCATATTTTCTTGTTGAATTAAAAACATAAAAATAATGATAAAATAATATGAGGAATGACCATAGAACTAAAACAACAATCATTATTGCAGAATATGCAGTTGATAATTCTCCATCATTTAAATCATCTTTACTTGAATCATAATGTCTTGACCAATTTGTAAAGTGAGCTGGTAAATTATGTTGAGCTTGTTCAGATTTAAAAGCTAAAGTTGATAAAGAATAAAAAATAAAAGTTAAAAAAGGTAATGAAAATAATTGATACCAAATTCTTATTAATAAACCAGCAATAAAACATAACTTTTTTTTAATTAATGGAAATAATTTTTTCTTTTCATTATTATTATTAATATTATCATTTGAATAATCAATACTTGATGATGAAGATGATAATTTTTTTTTAATCCATGATAAAAATATTAAAAATTCACCAATGACAATAATGAGTGCCGAAAATATTAATAAATTTCTCATAAATAATGGCCATAAATTAACTAATTGAGTATCGAGTATAGTCATTAATCCACCACCATAATAGCCATCATAATTATCATTATCTACATCATAAAAAATTTTAGGAAATAGTACGGTCCATGCTAAAGACCTCATGACATTATTCCAGTAACCTGGAAATCTAACAGGGATTGAACCAATTAGTACTATAAATTGTAAGAACTTCATGAATGATGTCAAACCAGGAGTTATTAAACGAACTAATTCTTGATTTCCAATTAATGAAGCACTAATCATATAAATATTACGAGAAAAGCCCAAACCAGATAATAGTAAGCCCATGAAATTAACGAGAAATAATAAAATTGCTAAGCCAAAAGTTGAAAAAAGAATTGCACTTGTTATATTTGAAGAAAAGGATGGAGTTGATATTACATAAGCGCAAGCCATTCTGTTTGTTGTTTCATTTCCAGTAGAAGTTAAAGCGACAGGACTTAGTAAAACAAAACGAGTCGATACGTCTACTAGTGGAACGATTGTGTGGCCAGAATGGGTGGTGATTGATATTTGAAAAGTATCATTTGCAGCCAAGGGACACTGAGGAGAGTCTTCGGTCAATAATGAGCAAAAACGAGTATATTTATCATAAATCATCGAGTTTATGAGCTTCGTCTGGACTCTCAGAGTTGTGTATAGATTTGAGGTCTCGTTAAGATCTATAATGGGGGAGTAAGTAGTCCCGTTAAGAAGGTATTGAAGAGTGCCATTTGAATTGAAGGTGTGGTCCGAATTATACCAGTGGACCGTGTCCAGGGATCTGTCTGGCGAGGGGGCGGCGGACTTGGACCAGTCGAGGGAAGAGCACGGGATCAGGGGGTCGGACTGGGCAGAGGAGATCAAGACGGTAAGCAACAGCACAAACAGCCAGCGCCTCATCGCATTCTCAAGGTTGGAGGACTAATGTTTCTTCGGGCCAAAATCTGGCAATAGGCTGAGGGAGGTGGACGGGTGTTACCCAGCCTCGCAGCATGGCCGCGGTTACCCGGACACGATGCATACGGGACCAAACATTTCCCACGGTACTGTCGCAATCGCAATGCTGGGCATCAACTTCAACCAGGACTCCTCGTGTCTGGCCGTGGCCTCCACCAATGGCTACCGCATCTTCAACTGCGACCCTTTCGGCCAGTGCTTCAACGCAGACTCCCTGAACACCAGCGGGACCGGCGGAATAGCCATTGCCGAGATGCTCTTTTCCACCTCCCTCGTCGCGATCGTAGGCGTGGGAGACAGACCCTCAAATTCTCCCAAAAGACTGCGAATAGTAAACACCAAGAGAAGATCCACCATATGCGAGCTCACCTTTCCGTCCCCGGTCCAGGCCATAAAACTCAACAGAAAGCGTCTGGTTGCCGTCCTCGAACACCAAATATACATCTATGACATCAGCTGCATGAAATTACTCCATACTATAGAAACCTCCCAATCTTTCTCATATACCCTGAACGCTGCTTCTCAGTTAACAACAGCCGATAATGACACCGTCACTCCCATATCAAATCGAAATATATGTGATCTAGCTCCTTCCAGTGATAACTGTTATCTGGTATATCCCCATTCACAATCCTCCCTCTTGTCTTCTTCCACTGCTGGTGATGTAGTCGTATTTGATACAGTATCCCTTCAGCCAGTAAACGTCATAAAAGCTCATAAAGCTCCAATATCAACCCTAACAATAAATAATAATGGCAGTTTATTAGCAACTGCATCAACAAAAGGTACTATTATACGCGTTTGGTCTTTACCAAGTGGAACCAAAATTGCTGAATTTAGAAGAGGAACTTATCATGCCGATATTAATTACTTAAGGTTTAGTTTGGATTCAAACTTTTTATGTGCTGTTTCAAGTACTGGAACCGTTCATGTTTTTAAAATGAAATTATTTGGAAAATTAACTTCTTCAAGTACTACTACAAAGCCTTCAATTTCAAGATCTAGAGAAAGTTCTATATCATCATCACATTTAGAAAATGATTCCGGCCATGGATCTAATTCTGATTCATCTCAAGATCATGATCATGATCATAATGATAATACTAATAATAATAATAATAAAAAACCCGATACTAATCCTACAACAGAATCTCATGAACAAACAAACGATATATCTGAACTTTCACCTTCAATACCTGTTGAAAATTTAGATTTAATACTTGAATCAAAAAAAAGTTATTCAACTTTTTCAATATCAAATTTTTTACAAAAAGGTTCAAATTTAAAAAAAAATTTAAATTTAAATAATGCAATGGATTATTTACCACCTAAATTATCTTCTATTTTAGAACCTGAAAGAGATTTTGCTTTTGTTAAATTATCATCATCAACCTCATCCTCAAGTAATCAAAATAATAATAGTAATGCTAATAATAATGGTAATAATAATACTAATGGAAAAGAAAAAATAGTTGCTGCTTTAAGTAATTCATGTCAACATTTAATGATTGCAAGTACTGATGGTTCATTTTCTGTTTGTGCTGTAAATTTAGAGAAAGGTGGAGAATGTGTTTTGGTTAAACAGTATAGTTTGTTATAATAGTTATATTAGTTATATATAAGCATATTCATCAATCATATAATTTTAAATATATTCTAGGTTTAATGTTTGTTTTATAAATATTCATGGTAAGAGCTTATCAGTTAAAGATAAGGGATCTTTCGTTAATGTTTACGAAATTTTGATACATGTAGAATATATCTTATAATTTTTATCACTTCTATATATATCTGATCTTGATTTCTTATTAATTATAATATTCAACCGTCAAAGATAAAATCACTATGTTGTTCAAAGAGTATTCATCCCGATAGTTTCTTAACGACGGCCTGCCCGTTCTAAGTATTATGATCATAAACAACCTAAATGATTTTAATCATAAACAATCTAACCAGCGTTGGACTTGACTTAAATGAAGCTCAGAGTTTTGGAACCACCATTGTTATTCTGAGAAGTGCTAAAGGCTTCGTTTATTTCTGTATCAGGAAAGTTTAATGAGAGATTGTTATAATAATAATATATTATATTATATCAATCGAGGACTTAGATTGTAGATTGTAGAGTGAATTTATGAAGGGAAAATCTCTTCTTTATATATAACTAATTTCTATAAAGACAAATAAAGAATAAAATAAAATTCTATCCACCAATATGCATATATGAAATCTATACTTCATCTTTCCATATATATGAAAGGTATTTATTTCATTTCAATCGATGACTAGAATCCACCGATGTTATATTTGTAACAATACCTTCACATATTCTGTCTAGCTAGTGTGAAGAGAGTTTGAAGCAAAAAACGGTAGTTGTTAGAAATGCGAGCGGAACCACAGAAAGGGCTCAAAGTTCCTCATACCCTATTGAAAACCATTGATTCCCATGTTAGGCCCGAAGATGTTGGTCCTTGATATTAATATGCTTATTTGTCCGTATATTTTTAAGTTTGTCTTTAATTTGGCGTGTGTACATGTGTTTGTTGTGGTCTTAGAAATTAATTCACACACAAATCATACATATTCTATTAAAGTAGGAGGATACCTTTAACTATATAAAGAAAAGGATAGTACTTCTTTCTAATGATGTCATTTACAGAGTACAGTCGGATGAATATTCACCGTTAAATCTGCCATATGATAAAGGCCAGCGCTGATTATTTTTCACACCTTCTCAATTGGGTTCAGATCTCGAATAATGAGAACAAAATATAAGAACGGGCACGAGTATGTCAGGGAAATATATTAAGATAAGTTGCTTATCTATACAGAACATCTAGTGAATTTGATAATGTTGAGCAGACACTTATTTTTGGGTGGCTAACTACACTGTCATGGTCAAGAACATTACCACCATATACTAGAAGTATAAGTTATAACACAAATATTTCTATTAAATAGTAGCAATATTCCGTACTCATAATCAATTCTTAACGTCAGAAATTTGTGTGATTAACTTACCGGTATTAACGCCTTTGAATAAACCAACCCAAGTCTCTGGTACTTTTTCAAAACTACCAGTAATATTTTTTAAAGTATAACTATGGTCAAGTTTAATTTTTCCTTCATTAATGTATGTAGTCAAATCATTAAAAGCAGTCGGGAACTCTGACATGTAATCAGTGACAATATAACCTTTAATAACTAGTCGATGAGAAGTGATGAAAAACATATTATGTACCCCATTAGTAGGATCGTTATAGTTGGATATACAACCACAAAATACAGTAGTAGCACCAACCGTCATATTGGTAAATGCAGCATCCATAATTTTACCACCAATGTTTTCAAAATAAAGGTCAATTGTATCCCCTTCCAGAGCTGCTTCTAAATCAGCGGCAAAAGTTAAAGATTTATAGTCAACACACTTATCGGCTCCCAAAGATTTGACATAATTGCATTTATCTTCTCCACCAGCAATACCAATTACTTTTTTTGCTCCTACAACATTTTTAGCTAGTTGAATAACAACAGATCCAACTGCTCCAGCTGCACCGGATACCAATATGACCTGGTCTTTGTTAGGCTTGCCTACCCTGAAGAAACCAAAATAGGCGGTCAATCCTGTCAAACCCATAACACTTACAAATGTAGTTAAAGGTAAGTCGCTTTCTATTTTGTATAAAAACATATCACCATCTTTTGCTTTAGCTATTTCTGTCCAGCCAAAGAGACCATAAGCATAATCACCCACAGAATATTTTGATGATTTGGATTCAATCACTCTACCTAGTCCTAAAGATCTCATAACATCCCCTACATGGAGCTCAGGTAAATAATTTGCTTTATCAGGAGATACCCATCCTCTTTGAGCAGGTTCATTTGAAAAATAAATAACCTTTACCAAGATTTCATCTTCCTTTAACTCATCGTATGTTTTTTCAATGATCTTAAACGTTGCATCTTGTGAATTTTGATCAAGAACAATGTCTCCCTCGTGAATTCTGTTGACTAAGATTTGTTTGGTAGTAGACATAATATATATATAATATTATCAATTGCTATAGAAAATGTTAATGGATAGACTTCAAAATGTTTTCAAAGTATGATTGCAACTCTAGTGGTAAACTTTTCGACGACACTTGGAATTAGGATATAATCTCTTTATAAAACTGTTCTTCGGTTTAAATTTATGATTACCATTATAAATGTATACGTATAAAGCATTTGTCAATATTATCAGGTTGTGGTTATATTACATGCTTACTAGGAAACTAATGTTTCAAATATGGTTCAACTCTATATCTATAATATTCTATATAGATATTAGCTCACCTCATGATATAATAGTGCCCTATTATCCTTACCAATATATCGGTGATTCGGTATTTAGCCTAAATTTGAAGTAAAGGGGTTGTTCCTGCCATCATGCGCATCGACTACGTATATTTGATGCTCTTCCCATTTTAAAATAAATTGTTCACCATAACATCTATACTATTCAATAGTCTTATTATCCAAGTAACTTTCATATCAGTATATTGGAAATCATAGAAATCCACAGTTAAGGCGTGTAACTGCATAATACATGCTTATTAGGCTGTCTCCACATAAACTTTAAATAATTTTTTTTTTACCAAAAGGTCAGTTTGCATTAGTTTCATGAAAAGTTCACACGGGTGTTAAATGACCTAACTAATCATGCACACATGAGTGGAAAAATCACGTGAGTATATATTACGATATTTATAGAAATATGTATTGCTACATATTACTATATTCAACTTATATGCTCATGAATTGCATATGTAGATCATATAATTGCTTGTCATAGCCTCGTGCATGCATCATCAACATGACATAGTACTTGACTAAATGTTATTGTCATTTTGACGGACCACGACCCATGAGAGTTGCATGAGACCATAATTGCATATTGCATTTAATTACATAAATGTTGCATTATGATGCGCTAGTTATGTCACCGGTGGCCAGCCTTATATATCGTAACATGATCGGCTATCTGTAAGCTTGCACATTCTTTCCACTTAATTTCGGCCATCGGTTATAGTAGACGCCACTAGACGGTTTAAACTATAATCGGCCATGTGGTAAATAAATATTGTCGTGACTCTAAGTAAATATAGAAATAAAAATGAACAGACCAAAAGCCAGCCTCCACAGAAAATCTAGGGAATTGGTAATTACCCTTAACCTCTAATCGGATTAATCAATTAATGGTCTCTTAAACTCAGATACGCAACCTTCTATCACACTCAAGTCAGGAGGGAATGCCAACCAGAGTAAGACCTTAAAGCCACCCAAAATAATAATTCTAGTTTTTTACTAACAAAAGGGCATAGTTGTATACTAAAAGAATGAGTTCCATTCGAGATATCATGAAGTGTTTCTTTCCCTGAACTTTCCAATGATATATCAAAGTTTTGGTAGCAGCTTAATAGTATTCGGCCACTGTGTATTTATTCATCGCGTGGCCGAAATTAAGTGCAATAACTGCATAAATTCCTAAGGAAATATAATATTGAAAATTCCAAGAGCCACCTAATCTACGTAGCTACTACTATAAAATATACTGATCTGTCTGTTCCATAATACATGTTATCTAAAATATTCGTAACTACACATTATAATCCCAAAATTTAAACATCTAGATCGATATCATGAACTCAGCTCGAGTAAAAATCTATAATATTGTTATTATTCTTTTATGGTACTTACGAACGTTCGTACATGTTAGATAAATAATATATCTGCCCTTTATTGGATCGAAGGATAGAAAATCAGATTAAACCTTTGTAATCAATATGATACTTATCTAATATAAAATATAAGCGAACAAATAATCTAAATAGACACCGGTTTCGTTAAGAAAACGGTATAATACAGAGACACCTCAATATATATATACTATATAGTCTATTATACATAATTATTTTTACTACCCTCATGGCCATGGTAGGGGCGTAATAGAGTCTCATATAATAAGTAGTATAGTCATTATATTCATACTTTTATGTTTGATTGCTGTAAGCCTTATAGAATATAATTAATATGAGTTATTTATACTAAAGATGGTTTTTGTCTCTGTGTATTAGTTAATTAAAATAGCACACATTTCTTTTTTTCATGTACCACAATTGCAATTTTTTATGATCATATTGGAAAATCGCTGTTGTTTTATATTATACCTCTTTCAATTCAGCGCAATTTTCCAGTAATCATATTTCTAGAATATTGTGGAATATATAAATTCTAACCACTTTAAATTTCACTGATTGAGAAGGTGCACTAGCAACGCTGCAGGTATAACAATAGGAAACTGCAGCCTACACATATTTATTTCAACTGAATTTTTTTTCTCTCTTTCACTAATAATACTATAATATGTCAGAATCGAATAATCATCTCATAAAGGAAAGAGAAGGACAGTCACCATTTAATGCCTATTCAATTCATCAATGTATTTTTATTGATGGGTATTATATGGCATGTAAAACAGAAGGTGGTGCATCCAATTTATTGCACTTAAAAGGCTTGGATTTCAAAAATTTTACTTATTATCTAACTCAAATTCATGTGAATAAATTAAAGCTAAATAAGCAAAATGTTCGCATTCACTTGGAAATTGCTGTTTTTATATATGGAGCTATAGAAAGTACCAGAGAACCTGGTTGGACCAAAATCACTACAGATAATCATAATAAATGGATTAAAGAAGTATTAGATAACCAGTCTCAATATCACAGTTGCAAGTTGTTAATAATGACCAAGAAGTATGAAGAATCTGAAATTACTACTCGCCAACCAATACAGGATAAATTGGATAACTTTTCCAAAATTGCCCTCTCAAATGCCGACGACTTCTTGTTATCAGCAAAAGCATGCAGCAAAAGACTCGGCAAGCAGTTCATGTCAAATAGTACCATTTTGGCTAATAATATTGCAAACTCAGTCCCCATAGTTGAATTAAAAGGTAAATGTAAAATGTTGAAGGGGTTAATTGCTGAAACCTTCGATGCTGAAGCAAAAAATACGAAAGCTTGTTTAGACGAAATTAGAAAAAAAGTGGAAGAACAAAATTTTTTCTTTTCTGATACATCTTATAATGCCAAACCAGTTGAAGAAAATGCGGAATCAAGTACTAGAACAGTTGTAAATAATACAGATGATCACCCTCAAACTTTGAACCAGAATGAAACTTCATTTGCACTTGAACAAAGTTCCAATATTAATTCCTCAACAAATTTTAATTTTCGAACACCATTAAAGGTGATTGAACCGGAAGTTAATCATGTCAGACCAGATATTACTGAAATAGTTCTCGAAAAAGAACAGAAAATTGTTGAATCAGAAAATAGTCTACCGTTATTCAAGACAAGCTTTGCCATTGTAGATTCTGAACACAATATGAAAGCCAATTCAACACCAAATATCTCTAGCTCAAGTACAGAATTTCCTAATTCAATTAATCATAAAGATATGTTATGTAAAGCTGAGGAAGTCATTGTCGGATATCGCTCAATCAAGACTGGTACTAATTGTACAAATAATATTGGGGATGATTCCGAGGCTTCTGCTTCAGACTCTAAAACCAACAATTTTGAAAGCGAGATAAATGTAGAGTTTATTCCATCAGAAGGGGCTATAACAATCAACGATGAAATACATCCAAATACTAGCACACCATTGTACTCAGCTCCACCCAGCCCGGAGATTCGTGTTACAAGCCCTCTGACTGAATATGTTGAAGATGATGATCTTACGATTGTCTATTAGCTTTATTAAATATTTTATTAACTTTTGTTTAAAATAATCTCAGCATAAATATCGTATTTTATATGTTTAAAATCGATTATTATATATTTGGGTTTAGCAATAATTACGCGGAAATTCTAAATTATTTGTTTTGATTTTATCCATTTTTAGACCCTAGATGATGTTGTAGTCGTACTAATTTTCATGATGTCAAGATATAGTGTAATGTTCAAAGTTTTCATGACCACTACAGTATTAATTGAAAAATCAAATTTGAAGGCAATAACTGAAATCCAACACAGTAATTAATATTAATTAAATAAAAAATAAATGGCATTATATGTTCTATCAACACTCTTGCCATAGATAATCCTTTCTGATAACGAAAATATGCCTAATATTTATATAATATCTGTTCATCATTTTCCAACATATTAGCGAATCTTAACGTGGAATGTGATCATACGTACTATTTAGTTATTATACAGATAATTTGTCTCTAAGTATAAGGGATAAAGAATTTTATCTTGATGTCGAAATTAACCAGGAAACACCTGTGTATTTCAATAGCTTATCATGAAAATCGTACATATGTATCTCTGATATAGATTCAAAAGTATCAGATTTATTATTAACTTTATATACACGCGTATATACCACTTTAATAACCGTTATCATAAATCGATACATCAAGATCAAGAAACTAAATAAATGTTATTTCTCAAATTAAATTTATAAATAACTTATCAGAATATCTGATATTAATATTAAATACTATTATTAATGAAGATCTTTTATTTGGTATCATCAACACTTACAAATAGCAATTCAAAATAAATTTAAAAAGATTTTTTGGAAATGATCGGATTTGTATAATGAAATAAGACATAGGGCGTAACTCCTTCCATCTTAAACTTCTGGCTAGAACGTCGTATATACGCTTTTCAAAACGTTATGTTTTATATAATTAAAAACATTAAAAAAACACTTTTCAATAAGCTAAGTTATTCAATTGAGTGGGCCAAAACAATGGTATCCATTTTTAGTAATAGTATATGGCCCGTGGCCACGACAATCTTAATTATAATGCAACATTAACGATAATTTATAGGGACCATATGCAGAATACCTTGTTTCCGCAGTTCAGCCTCTTGGGATTATAATTATGTTATATACTAAAAATGGTAATGGCATCTGAAAGACGCTCCATTCTTCCGGACCTAATATTAATTATGTCACTCTCTAACCAGTAGTCTTTATTCGTTTATACTGTTATATATACTCCGTTCGGTAATATGGATGCACGGCTGAGTGGAACGCTACATATGATTACCATAACTAGTAGTAATTAATTATATAATTAATTATAAGATATGAGCGATGAGTTTCAATCTCCATTAATGTATCCATCTTCTCTAACATCTTATCATTACAATTAGAATGCATTAATAATCTGAATGTATTTCCTAGGGTATAAATACTACTCGGATTTCCTGTTTTCTGATTATTAAAGTCAACTTGAAAACCTCTTAAACTCAAATTTATCATGATTCTCTCTTCAAAGTTTGTCGTAAGCCCTATTTGTCAATTTAAACCCCTTTTACTCCCTACTTCATTTGGATTACAAGTGATCCCTTGGTCAATTCGTTGTTCTTCTACTTCGTCAACTCTCTATGGAAAAGCAGAGTTGAAAAAAGAATCGGCTAGAACCGATGACAATGACACTCTAACTTTAACGGACACAGATCAAAAAAACAAGTACTATCTAAGTAAATCATGGGCCCATCCAACTTTCACAAAAGATCAAATGGAGTCAATTAAAGTCGAACATAAAGAGCCTCAAACAATCTCAGATAAAATTGCATTTAAAACAATGAGACTGTTCCGTACATCTTTTGATACACTCACTGGTTATATCCATCCACCAATAGGCGAAGAATTAAATCCAAGATATAGAATGAATCATAAAAAATGGTTAATCCGGTTTATATTTCTAGAAAGTGTAGCTGGGGTACCTGGTATGGTTGGTGGTACGCTACGCCATTTACATTCATTACGGGCTTTAAAACACGATAGAGCATGGATGGAAACATTATTAGAAGAAGCCTATAATGAAAGAATGCATTTATTAACCTTTCTAAAATTATCAAAGCCCGGTATATTTATGAGGTTGATGTTATTTGGAGCTCAAGGTGTTTTCTTCAATTTGTTCTTTCTCTGTTATTTGACTTCTCCAAAAACATGTCATAGATTTGTTGGTTACCTAGAAGAAGAGGCTGTTGTCACTTATTCAAGATGTCTTGAAGATATTGACAATGGTTTGTTACCGGAATGGGATAATCTGAAGGTCCCTAGTCTTGCCATTGAATATTGGAAAATGGGCCCAAATGCAACAATGAGAGATTTAATCATGTACATTAGAGCAGATGAAGCAAAACATAGAGAGGTTAACCATACTTTGGGTAATTTAGACCAGAAGACTGATAGAAATCCCTTCGCTGAAAAGGTTGATAATGGTTTACCACAACCTTCAAAAGATTTATCAACTCATAAAGGATGTGGATGGAAAAGAGATGAAATTTCATTATAGTTTTTGAGGGGCTTTCAGTGGTGATTTTTGTTTTGAATTTATAGTAATATAATAATATTGATTATAAACTTTGGGTGATATTAGGTCTTCTGCATTACAATTGATCTTTTTGTAATTTATCTATATATTCGAACTCAGGTTTGAGTTTATACAGTTTTATATATAATTTTCAGGTTTAGGAAGGTGAAGTTTTATAAATTATATACGGTACATATGAAACATGACTTTAAGATTTTGTGGTTAAATTACTATTACTATTACTATTAATATTAATATTATATATAAATACTTCAATTTATACTTATGTAATTTTTATGTTGTGTCCCACTCAAAATGAACAACATTTTTTTCTCATGAGAAATGTTGGTCTTCAGAAGTATGCATGCAACTGTACATGCTACGCTATGAGGAAATATCTAAGCATATATATGCACTCCTCCATATAATGTAAGGTTAATTGCTGTTCACCTGATTATATAACTATTTGTATGACTTTGGAGTATAAATAGTTGTTTAAGTAATATGCATAGGAACAAATAATTTGACAGAGAATTGGGCACACCGTATAACCAGTGGAAATTAAATTATTGTGTGAAAGATATATACTAATAGTTTCAATTAAAATAGAGAATTATGTGAATGTTTATATTAATTTCAAGTCTTCGACATACGTATACTGGTACATATATATAGCTAACACATCTTTTAAGGGTATAACAACTATTACATCCGGATATCCTAAAATAACTTATATCTAACATAAGATTATTAGCTAAATAAATTACACGTTTTTGCAATTTACAATCAATTAATTATTGTTTAATAGTAAGTTAATATTAATACTAGTAATATCAAGCTTAGGACCCAATCAAAACTACCTATACCTCTATTGTATTCGTTTTAATGGCGGATGTTTATCCAATCTATACCATGGATCTACAATATTTAAGTTATACCGGTATATGATGATTGTCATTAAAGCTAAAACTATACAGTCATATGTAAGCTTATAGGTATAGATGGCTTAACTAGTACGTTTAAGAGAAGGTGGAGAAATTTAAATAATTAGCATTTGATAAAAAATTAAAGATAATTAATTGAACCATGGCGGTGTTGTAACTAATAATATTTGACACGTATTATGAATATTTCTATTATTAAGATGAGTCAAATATATAAAACTCCCTTTAAAGCTTTGATCTTAATGGTTATGTTCACTAGATAGCCTATAAGTTATAAGACTTATACTTATAACATTTATTATCGACATCGATATCATAATATCAATCACGTGTAAGTGCACCAATTTGGAAACCGTTTAGTTTCATATAAATTGATCGCTTCTAAGATCTTGCAGTTGTTATACCGGTATATTCATTATTAACAAATTTGTGTTGTAATATTAAACTATAAATTAACTGAGCTGATATGTAATAATGATAAGTTTTAACTAATTTAAATTAATTTTGTGTAAGTACTTTGGTTGTAATTTCGAATTATAATTATGGTTTTGTTAAATTACTTTCGAATTCAATTCTGTTAAGAATATCTTCTTAAATAGAAGAAATGGCTTGTCTTGAAATGTTTAATAATAGTAACTTAATAATATGAAATAAAAAGATTTATATAAAAACATTAAAACAGCATAGACACATTAATTAAACAACAAACAATATATAACGATAACATGTAATAGGTGATAATTATGTGAATTTTTTTGATAATTAACTTAATGAATAACTTTTTTTTTTTTCATTCTTTAATAATATTGGCATTTGTAAGTGATGAAATAGAGAACACGTAAATAATATCAGAATAATTTTTGGGGAGATCAGGTCAGATAAAACAAAACAGAATAAAAACTAAAAAGGAATATAAAATAAAAAAGGAAATTAAAATTAAAAAGGTGGGATTAAAAATGTGTGGAATTAAAAAACAAAATTGTATAACATTAAATACAATAAAATATTAAGAACAATTAATAATAATATTTGATAGGAATTTCAAAACGAGGGTAAAGAAGGCTAGTAGAGGGTGAGTTAATTAAAAAAAAACAGACAATTTAATCTATTGGGGGGTTTTATATCATAAGTCAAATGTATGGGTGATACAGATAATGGACCAGTAGACGTTCTGTATATTAATATTGTGATGAAGACAAGGGATTGATTGAAGCATGAGAGGAGAATAATTAATGATTATGACCCGTGTCGTATTGTATTGTTGAATAGGGTGAACCTAATAAGTATAAAAGAAAGTGAGGCGGAAAATTGTTTATATTTGTTTTTCTATCTTGATTCTGTTTATTTTTTATTTGTTTATATCACCTTCTTCTTTCTTTTTTGTTCATTTCAGATTTGATAGTAATTTTTAATTATATCGTAACATCAAGTACCACACTAACATCATCAACTTGCTGTTTTGCTAAATCCTTTAAAATTGGTAAGATATCACCTAGCTCACAATCATGCATATCGCTGAACCAACTACTGATTGGGACAGCATGTTGTGGATGAAATACATAACTTGCTGGTGAATTATCAAGAATAATTATATCTTTTAGGGGTCGTCCTAATTGTGATAAATTTTTAATATAATTGCCCTGATATGTGTAGCATGATTCTCTAAATAATCGATGATGAATTGAAGAATGTGTATCCAAAATATCTAGTAATGGATCACCGTATCTTGAAACTGATGCTGTAAACACAACCACTTCGAATAATTTACCAACTGTTTCAATAAATTCATCAACTCCTGGGCGTTTTATAACATAAACCGTATGAACTTGTCCATCAATTTCAACAGGTATAACGAAATCAGCTTGTCTTAAATATTTGAAAGATGAATGCACCAAAGTTTCATCAAGATCCAAAACTAAACATTTTCTACCAGATAAATCTAGTGTTAAAGCTGGTAATAAATAACCAGATTCTTGAATCACTTGGCCTGGTTGAATATCATTAAATGCAAAGTCCTCAGTATCAGCTGCACCCGGTAATATTTGCTCCATTTTTGGAACCTCCTCACCTTCAGTTCTATCATCATTTTCATGCTCATGATCAGTTTCAACACCTGGTAATGAAGGTTCAGGTATTGGTTCTTCGGCATCATTCGAGCTTGCAACATCAGCATAGGTCTTATGTTCATTTGATTCGCGATTATTATCAGTATCGTTAGTAGTATCCAACTGTATTGAATTTGTTGATTTATCTTGAGTGTCTTCTGCTTGTACTGATGCATCCACTTGAACTTTACTAACATTCTGTGTTTTAGATATTTCAGAGTCGGATTTTGCTTTTGGTTTTGCTATTGAAGATTTAGTTTCAGATTGGGATTTTTCTTGTGTAGTAACATTATTAATATTTTTTTCGAGTAGAATATTTTCTTGATCAATGGTATCATCCAAAAGATTAGACTTATTAACATTCCCAAGGCTGTACAGTTTATCATTGTCGGTTTCCGGCTTTATTGTATCCGATTCATCGTTAAATTGAACGGCTGTTTTTGAGGTTGATTGTTCCAACCGTTTCCTTGGATCTAAAGTATGGGGTTCCTTCGGGTGGATCTGAGTATTTGAAGAACGAGACGACTCGTCTTTTGAGGGATCCTTCGAAGGTTCAACCGAAGCACCAGCCGAGGGGGCAACAGAGGGCTCTTTTGAAGGTTTCCGGATGGGTCTGTGATGGTGTGGACGGTTCAGCTGAGGCCGACAAAAGATGGTGGAAACTATACGGGATAACATTTAGGTCGAAGTGGAGAAAAGAAGGACTTTTGGCTGAAAATATATTTGAAATATCCCAAACCACGGGTGCACGGATGTTTACATTCTTTTATGTTGTTTTGACTGTTTCCCAACACCATCACCAAAAAAGAGAAGATGCTCGGCCCGCCAAATGCCCAGAAACCCCACGCCCCCTCCGTCGTGCCAACCGGATCGTGGTCCCATCCGGTAATTGACAAAATCAGGAAATCACAACCGAACATAGAGCTGGAAGTTAGAAGGATATTCACGAATGGCATAGTGTGGTCCTCGCTAGCTCTTTTGAAGAAAATAATATACGACTCGTTTATAGGCAGTTCTGATTCCGAATGGTGGGTTCATGAAGAGGAAGATGGGAGCTTCGATGTTGCAAAATGGTCTTCTTACGCATGGCTCGTGTTTCAAGCGCTGTTCTTGTGGAATATATTATCAAGTATTTTACGACTTTTGGCGGCTGGAACTGGAAACGATGTCACTGACAATATTGGTGATATGCCTTTAACGGCAGTGCAAAGACAACTAATGGGTCTTGATGATGATTCAATCAGTACTAGTGATAAGAAGAAAGTGCCATTAACCCCACCAAAATATACCAAGAATTCTCCATCAGGTAGATTGAGTTTGATTCCCAATTCTTTTCTATCTTCATCTTCATCTCCATCATCATCAAATAAACAGTCAGATACAAGTACATTTAGATCCTCTCCATTGAAGTTGACAACTAAATCAACTCTACCCCCAGCCCCAAATTCTGCTTCAATTAGTTCTCATTCTCACTTTTCTCCTGGTGGGGGAGCCCAATCAAAGAGCTTACCATTTGCAGCGAAAACTTCATCCTCATCTTCAGCTTCAGTTTCAAAAAAGCAACCTACATCTTCAATTACCACACCTAATAGTAAATCATTAGCTACTAGTTCTATTCCCGCTTCTTCTGCTCCTGTTACTGTTACTCCAACTTTCACTCCTACTGGAAGATATTTATATATGACAGACTCTCCAAGTAGAAATAAGAAAAGATACTAATTCATCATTACCATCTTTTATAATTAATCTATTTTCTATACTGTGCACTTTTTTGTAAGATGTTAAGATTTTTGGATGATCACGTGTCATGAGAATATTTATCATATTTTTGGATTACAAATGTCAAACTTTTCCTCAGCTTCCTTTTAATTTTCAGGGATATAAACCATAAAATAAAGATGTCGGTTCATCGTGAAAAGTTGGATATCAAGGAGCTTCCATCAACATATAACAAACCCGTTCTTTTAGCAATAATTGGTGGAACAGGCCTTTATCAATTGGATTCCCTAACACCAGTCGCAAGATTAACAATCTCAACGCCATGGGGGTTCCCGTCATCTCCAATTACAATCTCAACTACATCAACTGGATTCCCGATTGCATTTTTAGCCCGTCATGGTGAACATCATGATTTATTACCTACAGATGTCCCAAATTGTGCAAATATCGCTGCCCTTAAATCTTTGGGTGTCAAATCAATTGTCGCTTTTAGTGCGGTGGGATCACTCCGTGAAGAAATTAGACCAAGAGATTTCGTTATACCAAATCAAATTATTGATAGAACAAAAGGTATTAGAAAGCATACTTTTTTTGAAAAAGGTTTCGTTGCTCATGCTGGATTTGGTGAACCTTTTGATCCGAAATTGGCCGCAATTATTAATAAACACTCCGATGTTTTAGAAAAGAATGGATATCATTTACATTCAAGAGCAACTTTAAAAGAAGATGTTACCTTAATCTGTATGGAAGGCCCTGCTTTCTCAACACGTGCTGAATCGAGATTGTATAGATCATGGGGTGCTCATGTTATTAATATGAGTTGTGTTCCTGAATCAAAATTGGCAAGAGAAGCTGAAATTGCTTATCAGATGATCTGCATGTCTACTGATTATGATGCTTGGAAAGAAGAAGAAGAACCTGTTACCGTTGAAACCGTTGTTGGAAACTTGAAAAATAACTCAGCGAATGCGGCAGCTTTAGCTTTGTCCTTTTTACAAGATTTAGCAATTGAACTAGAAGCTGGTAATGTTGGCAATGATTTAGCAGGTTCGATGAAAATGGCTGTTAGTACTGCTCCAAATGGTGTTAAGAAAGAATTATTGGAGAAAATGCACTATTTATTCCCTGGTTATTGGCCATTACATTAAGTTGAATGTGAGCTTATTCATTTATTCATTTATGTATTTATTTTTTATAATAATATTAATATAAACTAAATATAAAATTGTTTAAAATTCAATCTCTTAACAGATTAAAACAAAAAACAATCTTTTCTATACTCATTTCTTACTATAACGTTAACGTTAACAACATTACTTCATTCAATAACTCGTACAATATTATTAATATTAATATCACGTTTATATAGTGTGATGAGACCATTTCTTCTTCTTCTTCTTCTTCTCCCATCATATTTGAGTCAAATGAAACCCGATTTATCGTTTGATCTTTACGTATGTCAGAAAGGTTTAGCGCTAAATTTTTTTTATTTTTTCGATCCCCAATTAATACATTAGTGTACTGTATTTCCAACGACTATTAATTTTGTGACTGATTTTAACTTCCCTTCAAAGATATTTTGAATTATACTTGATGGTAGTTATGAAGTGTTATTGCTGCAATAACCAGGCAAAAAAGGAAATTTGATCTGTTGATTCATATGTAAGCTTCCCATTAATACCAGTTCTAGACACATTTCTGTCATCTCTAATATTAGCCTTATACTTATATGGTGAGATGTGTGACTTGAACGCTTTAAAACTCCATATCTCAGCAATTAGAATACCAGCTCGTTTTGGAAATATATGATAGAAAATTGCATTTGTCCTGATTGGCTAAGCAAACCAATATATAATACCTTATACGTGTGCACTAGCATTTTAATGATCTGCACTGGTTTAACCTTCAAATTCCATTCATAACCAACACACTCTCATTTAAATATCCCAACCCAGATGGTTATACCTACACTTATGGCAAGACCCAAAATAGTTCAAGACAAATTTGTCTTGTTTGGTGATTCTATCACTGAATTCAGCAGTTCTTATCCTCATGGAATCTTAACACCTAGATTAACCGATCTTTATATTCGCAAATTAGACATTATTTGCCGAGGATTCTCTGGTTATAATACTGAACAAGCTATATTAATGCTACCTGAGATTCTCAAAGCAGAAAATAGTGGAGTTGCAAAGATTAAATTAATGACCCTCTTCTTTGGTTCTAATGATGCAGCAGATAAGATACAAGATGTCCCTCTCGATATATTTGCAAAAAATATGGAATTATTGATTGAAATGATACTAAAGCTCGGAATTAAGCTAATATTAATAACTCCCGGATTGCATGGGATTCAGAAATGGGCATCTAATAAACCTAAAACAAACGAAAAACGATCCAATAAAACTAATGCAAAATATGCGGATATCATCATTAAATTGGGCGATAAGTTTAACTTACCGGTTGTTCAATTAATACCTCTATTTGCTTGTGATATAAATTACACTGTCAGAAATGGAGACTGGGTTGGAGAAATAGGAGAAGATATACCTGGAACTGAATTATTATTAGCAGATGGCATTCATTTTACAGAGAGAGGGTATAATATTTTACTTTCAGGTGTCCTGAGCGCCATTGAAACCCATTATCCCGAATATTCTCATCATAATATGAATCGGGTTTTGAATTATTGGCAAGAGCTTGATAGAAATAATTTAGAAGAGACTATGTTTGTATCTGCTCCTCCTAATGAAATCAAGGCTAATTCATGATATGTATTTAAGTAGAATTTTACATATAGATATAAATACATATTGTTACATCTTTCGAATTTTATTGCTCAAGAGCCAAGACATTCTCCGAAAATAGTATATCTCTCTTTAATTTTGTTTCAAAATTTTACCACTAAAATCTCTCTCAACTCAATCTTTCTTATTTCCAAAAATAATGAATTAAATAAATATGTTTAAATCAACTACTTCTCCTAATAGATTCTCCTGTAAACTTTCCACGCGTTCCTTTTTCTTTAATTAAAAGTTAGAGAGTTTATTTTAGCCTGTGATCGTGTATCACTAAAAACATATTTCAACATCGGATTAAACGACCAAATTCCAGTTTTCTCGAACTCTGATATGATATCTGAATACTTCAATCCTTTACTCCTTGATTAGTATCATCGCAGGCACAAATCATTTTTTGGCGGGCGATTCTGGTACGTACATTTTTCTTGGGGGTAACCGACACGTATGTTATATAGCTGTTTATTATGACAATATTCATGGCTTTTTTCAATTTGAATATCAACCATTCAGCAGTAAAAATTAAGTTTCTGTAATCCATTGTTAATAATATCACTTTAATTTATCGATAGCCCTGGCAATAAACTCTTAGTTTGCAATTGCAATCGTCGTTACACAGCTACTTAAATAGATTTAAGTTCAAATATGAAAGTTTGTAAATATTTATAAAGTATTGATTGTATAGTTATTCAGCATTATTATGCCATAATCTCAACTTTTATCCTGTTAATTTGATAATGATCAACAATTTCAAAATACATATCTGATCTATCATCGATTAAATTATTCTTACGAAGAAATCCAACTACTTCTTTTGAAATTGATGTATTTTTAGTCACAGAATCAATACCATCATTAACTATTTCTAAGTCGTGAAGTGATGATTCCTTATCGATAGTGATTGAATGTGAGTAATTAGATGGTTTAGAAACCAATTTTAATCCTGGTTCTAAAATATCTTCCCAATCATTGAGAAATAAATGTGGAAAATTTTCGACCACTTCAAAGGCGGTTTTAATCCCCTTCAACTCGATTAAATCATTTAAAAGTAATAAGAAATTAGATTCGTAATCAGTATTATTAAAAACAGTATGAATATTTCTTTTCTTTGAGCCAATATACATAATTTTTAATAAATGAATTGTTTCTTTAGTAGATTCGAAATGTCTACGACTGATAATAGGATAATGAGAATCCAGTGTACAAGTAAATGCATATAATTCATAACCAGATTTACCGAAGATATTGTTAATGGGAAGATTGGAAACAATAGTGAATGGCTTGTCAAAAAAAGCTAAAGCCATGGAGAATGATTCGGCATGAACATCGGGATATTTATGAATAATGGTAAATGGTTTGGCATAAACATTGGGGTATTTAAGAGTCATGGTGAATGGTTTAGCCTTAATGTTTGGGAAATTAGAAGTCATGATAAACATTGATATTGATCGATATGTTTTTATAATTTGAGAAATGGTATTAATACTATAGATTTTTTTATAAGACAAGCTTCGGTTGAATATGGCAAGATAGAAAAAATACAAAGAGAGGAGAAAACAAGAGAAACCTCTTCTTTTATTTGACTAACCAATGGCAGTCCGAATAAGAAATAGGGTCCTATATTTTTGTTATCTGAAAAAAACTACCTGTTTTGATCACGACGTCTAAATAAGGAATACCAGAGGAAATATTTTCACTAATTGGAATGTCTTCAAATTTGAAATAAAATATAGTGATTATTTTATTAATAATCTCAGTTTTATGAAATGATTCTATAGATGGTGGGATTGATGTTTGTGTTGCAACTGAACGGCTGAGATATGCATGCATCAAACTGCAATAGGCAATTAAACATGTACGAAATTACTAATACAGAAAATTCAATATTGTGCTCCTCAAAAAATAGATATGCCTTTACAATGAATCAACAAATTTCCTATACAAAACGTTTGCAACTAATACTTATACGAGAGACCAGGGTTTGACAGAACTGGAATACAGGTATGAGTCAACTTTAGGACTGAATTTCATGTTGTTTTATAAATTATAGTGTAGTAAGTGAGTAGGAATAATTCTTCAATTATCATCACCTATCTTCATCAGCCATTTTAGAGCTGGAATTGAGACACCATTCAACTGGTATTCCTGTAATAATATATCATTGTTAGTGACTCCTCAACAACGAAACTTTGAGATGGAATTCTGATGGGATTAATTAATACTGTAAATCAGGGAAACTTCCCAAATGTCTATTTTAGTATAAGGCTCACTCATCTAAATATCTATAAAATATCATTATAATTAGAGGCATTATATAAGATAAAAATTAATTAAGGGGTTAAATAGAATTACTAGATACATGATATAATTAGTATTAATGCTATAATAATGAATAATTTTGAGCAAAACAACTCTCTATTTTCTGAAAATGAGTTGGGACCAGAAATAAAAATAAGAAAATTTCTACTAGTTGCTCGCCATTCGTGAGAGTTATATTTCTGCCTCTGCTTTGTCGTCTTTCGAGGTATCTATCAACTGCCCATTAGGTTTTTCTTCAGAATTACCGTGATCTTTATCAATCTCCAAATCATTTTTAGGTTGATTTTTTATTTCGCGTTCCGGCATTTTTGTTGACCCTTCGTTATCTAGGGCATTAGAGCCTACGTTACTTTTTTCATCTTTTGAGTTGCCTAAGGTCTTTCCTAACGTTAGTTGTTCATTAGATTGGTCAGATTCTTTTACGAGGGAATCTTTTATTTCTGCTTTCTGTTCGGTTTGTTCATTTTTATCTTCGATTATCGATAGTTTCTTATCAGCCTTGATTTGTTTTTCATTTTCCGTTTCATCATCTTCCTTATCATTTTCCTTTACATCTTCTTTCGCATCTTCCTTTGGTTCTTCTTTTTCATCTTCCTTTGGTTCTTCTTCTTTCACTGGTTCTGGTTCCTCGACAGGCATTGCATTCATATTTTCCCATAAGACCTCAGGGGTATTTCCAGAACCTTGAATGGAACTCAAAGTATCTTTGAAATAATTTATATCAGATAACACGCTAATAAGATTAGTTAGATATATATTTAGCAGTAAAAATCTTCAATTTCACATACCTATCTTTTTCAATTTGAGATTTGAATACGATTCTCGTGTAATAATCTAAAAGTGACCGTTTGTAGTTTTCGAATACTTTGGTTAAGATCATCTAAAAAATATATTGTTAGAATTCACCAACTTCAATGATTATAAAATAAATCAACATACTAAAGCCTGAGGTTCTGATAAATATTTTCCAAGTACTTTTGATAACGTAGAAGTTTCTTTTGCTAAAGCTTCCATATATTGATGACATTGTTTACCTTCTGGTAATGGCGCACTCCAATCAATTTTTGAAATATCAACACAATGTGCCTTTATCCTATCACCCATAATATTTATAAGTTTTGAATAAATTTCATTTTGATGATCTTGATATAATCGACGCGTTTTGTCAAATTCAGCAAGAGCAGATTTACGAATATCTCTCTCTGGTTCATTACTACCACCATAATGTCTTCTATAACATTCTCTTACATGTGGAATTAGATTGATTATTAAATCTAATGATTGTGATGAAACTGCCAAATGTCGAGCAGTGATATGTTTTAATCCAGCATATTGAGTAGCTTGGGCTCCAAGAACAAGATCATGAACTCTAGAATTAAAACTCCGCAGTATTTCTAAAAGCAAACTAATAATACTGTCAGCAGATTGTGTGAAAGTGATAGTTAATATAAGATATTGTCTGATGAGACCTATCAATTCAGCAGTTGTGGAGGAGATGGCACATGTTTGGAATTCGTTGACATTAATTCTTTTACCAATCACATTATCTTTATCTTCAGAATTATTTGAACTACCACCTGTTTTCATACCACTTAGATAAGAGCGACCTGTCCATTTTTCAGGATCTTGAATTGAAGATTGAACAATTTCATCTACAGTATCTTGTAATAATTGTGTAATATTAACATCTCTCCATTGATCTTTTTCAACTCTAATCATAAAATATTTCATATTATTTAAATGAAATTGATTAGGATATTGTTTCATATGGCCTATCAAAACATTATGTAAATCATTACCCATTGTACCTGAAATGGCTTCACATTCAGATAAAAATAATCCAGTCATGAAATAAAAACGCATAAAAAATTCAAATGGTAAGGAAAAATTTTGATCTTTTCTAGTATTAATAACTTTAGACATTCTTCTTTGAGTTGCTGATATTCCCTTATTAATTGTTAATCTAATATCAACATGAACTATATCAAAATCATCATCTTGATTTGGTCTATTTGCATTTGCTTCAGCAGCTGTAAGAGCCAAATCTAAAAGTAATCTTTGTTGAATTGATAAACGTCTAAAAGTTTCTGAAAGTTTTGTATAAATAAAAATTAACATATCTTCAAATTCTCTAGGGGTTTGAGCTTTAAGCAAATTCGCCAAATCTGTTGTTCTGTCAACAGTAGACCTATTTGAGCCGGATGATATCCCTGAATTCATTGAAGTTGCATCATCAATAGGTAAACCAACTTTAGTTAAACCTTTTACTTCTTTTAAAATAAGAGCTTCATATGATTTAAAACCTGTCATTATTTCCTGACATTTGTATAGAGCGTCCAACAATTCAAGTAACTCTTCACGAAAAGACTTTGTAACATTTTGAAATGAATTATTCACGGGTTCATCTTTCCTAGCAGATGGTGCTTCCAATATACGTGCCATTCTTTTAATGGTATCAGTTTCTGGAATTAAATTATAATGATCTCTTAAATCCTTTAATAATCGATCATTAAAAACAGTCATATAATTACCACCAACATCATTTCTAGAAACACGTAATTGTTCACGTAAAACTGTTAATGCTTTAGCAGATCTTAAATCAGAAACAGGTGTTGGCCAATCTTTTGTTATTTGTTTAACAAAATTATTACTTAAATCACCAGATATTAAAGCTTCAACAGAATCAATTTGTTTCAAACAATTTTTTAATTTTTTTTCGTTAAAAAAAACATTTATCTTTTTAGATTCATTTAAAATTATATCAATTTGAACTAAAACTTGTTCCATTTTTTCAACTTTTGAACGTTTTTTAATTAATTTTAACATTTCAATTCCTTTTGTTGCTTGTAATCTATCAACATCTTCTAAAAAAAATTTAAATCTATCAAGTTTTTCAATACATTTATAAGCATTTGTATCAATTGCATGTAAATCACTTAAAGCAGAAAAGAATGAATCTGAAGCATTTGAAATTTCATTAACAAGGTGAATTTCAACCGTATCTAAATACCATGATAGTTTTTCTTGTAAAATTGTATTATTTGCAAGTACTTTACGAGATGAAGAAGGACTTGTTGGTGATAATAATCCATCAGGAGGAATTCCAAGACCATCGGGTACGGAATAACCAGGGGAACTAAGTGTTGATATATTTGGGGTGTTATTATTTGATTGCCGAACAATATCAGCCCTTTCACTAACAATATCAAAAGTTCTTGGATTATCTAAACTGAATGGTTCTTCAAAGAAAACAGAAGGGACATTATCCAAAGAAGGTATTGAAGTTTGTAAAGAAGATAAAGATTTCCAAAGAAGATTGCTTGTAGTTCCTTCACTTATAACCGAGGCTGAATCTTTTACACTTGAAGTGTCACTAGAATCATCTCTACTTGAAACAAAAGCACCAGCAGCTTTTTTCATGGCTTGATATTTACTGTATTCATCTGATATAGAAGATAGATAACCCATAACTTCTGTTTTTTTGACTCTTCGTATTTTAGGTAGTTCTACTGGTGTAATTTCCTTTGTGGTTGGGTTTCGATGATGAACAGAGGAAGAAGTAGGTACAGGAGGATTACTTGATACTGAACCTCTTTTTTGTCTAGGACTACTAGAGCTTGCTAGAGAAGAGGAAGTCATAGGAGACATTTGTGGAGATCTAAAAGGGTCATTTTGATTATCTCCGTTCAAGATTTGAAATATGGGATTAGGACCAAGAGGAGAAAACGGTGTAGTTTGCAATGTATTAAGACCAAAGGAATAATTACTTCCTTCATCAAGGCTTGGCCGTAAAGAATAAGAATAAGAAGATTTTGAATTGAGGCTTGAAGCTCTTTTGTGACCGAATTTTGGGATGGTTGTAGAATCCGCTATTATGGAGCTGGCATATTCGGCAGTGGTGGAAGTTCCAACAGTTGAGGAAGAACCGACCTCGGAAGGCAATTTATAGAAACCGCCTGGTCCATTTTTGTCCCCGTCTCTGTCCGTGGCCTGATCCAAGGAGATACGCAGTTTTTTGTTGGTGTAGGCCATTTGTGCCGACAGGAGAGGAGGTTAAGTTCAAGTTGAATTGGTGTATGAAATGTGGTGGTGAACTAAACACCCATCAAACTTATTACACAAACATCAATATCGGAATATAACTTATATCTTTGACTTTAAAGGTTGTTATTGATTTTTAAATGTTATATTACTATAAAGCAAAATATCATATTTATATTATATAGTGGTAAAGAACTACACTTTCATATATTAAAAACTACATGATATTCATGGTCATACTAGTATTCTATCTTTGATTTGATATCTAGACAATTCAATTCAAATAACAACTGATTAAGTAATATTCACAAGAAACGATATATAGAATATAATATTATTTATTATCATCATGGAACAAGTTATGCCTAAAAATGAAAATATACAAAAGTAAAAAAAAAATTGAAAACAAAGAATAAAAAAAACCAAAAAAATAATAATAATAATAATAAGCATTCTATTCATTTTTAAAAGAAAATCCAATTATGAATTATATTATCAAAGACTTCTCTTTTCTTAGAAAGATGTCATAACATGAAATTTTTCCATTGATGGGGGTAGGGACAAGGAATAACTGCAAAAAGGGGACAAAAAGGGGACAAAAAGACAAAAAAAAACAAGGCATTATCTTAATTATAAGCAAAAATATTATGTACCCCAGTAAATCATTAATTAGAAGAATTTTCTTTTTAATAAATTTTAAGATCTTCTGTTGTAATTGAAAGTGAGTTTTAGCTTGGAGCTGTGAACAAATATAAAAAAAATGTAATTAAGTCATAAAAAATTTAGTAAATGATTGAGATGATTATGCGTATAAAGGCTAAAACTTTTAGTATTTTTCTTTTTTAATCATCAACAAACTATTTTGAGAAAGAGTTAAAAAAAATTCTATAGATTATAAAAAAAATGATATAAATATAAAATGTGAATTGTGGAAATAAAAAAATGAATGAATAAGTACAAAAAAAAAAGGAAAATAAACATAACATAATCTTTCTCTTGTTTTCATTTCATTTCATCTCATCTACTCTAATCTCATTTCATTTCATGATTCGTTGCATTTCGTTTCGTTTCGTTTCATTTCATTCATTCTCCCCTCATCAATAATCAACAAATAAAACCAAAAGATATTATTTTTTCCCTTTCCCTTTCTTTTTATCATTATTATTAGTTGAATCATTTGGTATCAAACTATCAATTAAAGGACAATCAACAATTTCTAAATCATTAGAAATTCCATTATTAATATTATTTGATATTATTGAATGATTTTTCTTATTATTACTATCATTAAAATTTGAGTAACTATAATTATAATTATAAGTACCATTTGGATAAGTTGAATTTTTAGGAGATGAATAAACTGAATTATAATCATAACGATAATCATAACCTCTACTTGTATTTGTATTATGACTTAATGCATTTGAAAAATAATCATCATAATTTTCAGAATCATCATTTACATTTTCATTTTCAGAATCATCATTTTCTTCATCATCATCATTTTCAGAATCTAATAAATATCTTAGTGTAGTTGCTGGAAGTGGAGCAACAGTTGGAGCTTGTAGATTTTTTGAATTTGATATTAATGGTGCTTCTTGTAATAAAGTATCATTATGTTGTAATGTTTGTAATGACTGCAACGGAGCAACTGTTCCATATTTATGTGATGATGAAGTTGAAGGATTCGTAACGTTTAAAAAAAACCCACCAGCTTCAGAATCAGAATCAGAATCAGAGTCAGAATTGGAATCCGAGTTTGAATCCGAGTTTGAATCAGAATCTAAAGTTAAAATAGATTTTTTCTTTTTAATTGCTAAAATTGATGAATTATCAACAATATTGTTAGTTTCATAAATTTGGTTTAAATTTGCTTCATGATGAATTTTAAAATCTTCATCATCAGGGTAATGCTCATATTCTAAAGAAATACATTGTTCTACACGATCATTAAAGTGTATATGTCTTGTATTTGTATTTGTATTTGTATTTGAATTTGTATTTGTATTTGTATTTATTGAATTGATTGAATTTACTGTAGTTTTATCAGGTAAACCTAATATCTCAGCACTTTTTAATAAATACGCAGTAGTATTAGGATATTGATTCAGCTGTTGTTGTGATTGTCGTTGTTTACACAGTTGAATAGAACTGGAACCTTGTGATAACAAATTTTGAGCACTACCGATTCTACGACGGTACACGTGGTGTCGTTCATAACTTGATTGGCGTGGAGGAGAGACGTCACCTTTTAAAACGCTGGAGACATTGGATAGTAGACGTTCAGTAGCTGTATGTTTTTTCAGGATTGGTTTTGTTGGATATGCGATTTGACGATGGAAATATGAAGTATTTGGAGAAGTTGAATTTAAAGAGGTTTGTGAGGGAGCCTTTGAAGCGATTCTAGACCCAGCTTGAGAATGGACATCCAACAATTCAATAATGGTAGGTTCGTCCAATAAAGGGCCGTATAACCAGGTGACGTCTGAATCTTTCAACCAATTGACGGATTCTGGGGAAACAGTAGAAAGATTGAATTTCTGTTTTATCCACAAACGCCATGAAATGTTTTCGAGTCTGGCAGCATCGGTGACTGTTTTTCTGTTGTTAACTACGTAACGCCAGGATAGTTGGATTTGTCGTTCGCTCCAGTTGTGACTCAGATAGTCCACCCGTTCATCAGGCTGTTTTGCAGTGAGAAGAGTGTCGTCCAGAGGTGCAACATCCATATTACTTGTAACTTCCAAAGTATTTGTAACGGAAACAGAATCCTCGCTGGTATCGGAGTCGGAATCTGAATCTGAATCTGAATCGGAGGTTTGGACGACCTCAGCATTCGCATTCTTTTGGGGTTTCCATTTTGCAGCGAGTTCCGCCAGCTGGTCTTGGGTGTAGTCGCGGGAGGAGTTTTCGGTTTGGCCTACAATGAAATCGTCGAGGAGCCCCAGCGAACGGGTACGTTTCAGAGCGAAGGAGTTTCTGTGGAAGGACTCGATATCGTCAGCCTCGGTGGCCTGGGAGGTTGATGGCCACGAGACGTCCGCAGCAGCAGGCAAAGATGACTTCGGAGGCATGACAGAATGTTGGAAGGAAAGAGACAAACAATCTGGTTAAAACTATACAAACACCCACACATTGGCGCACGTTTCAGTCCCACGCAACTGCCTCCAAGGCCTCCAATGCACGTCCCACCCCCAGTCGCTCCCCAAACTGGTTCCATCCCACGTCCCCGTAGCGCACCACTTCCACCGCAGACTCGAACCCTTCCACGTCCACGTCTTCCCCACCGCCGTCAGGAACCATCACGGCAAGACACACCCCGTCCCACTGAACCAACTTATCGCCACTCCCGCCCTCCCCCTCCACCTCGTCTTTGTTAAACTGCTGCAGCAGCTCCTCCAGCAACTGTAAATAAACCTCCACTTTATCCCTGCCACTCTCATTGAAGGTGAAAATTATCCCTCCTATAACCTCTCTTGCTTCTTTGGCTTCCTCGCTACTAAACGTTTCAACCCACTTTTTAAAACTATCAACTAGTGACTCTTCTGTATCTCCTTTCTCTCCAAACTCATCTATCCACAGTACAAGATCTGTTCTGTAATACTTGGTGCTTAATTCTACTTGATGGATTATTCCAGCGTGACATTCTGGGATACTACTTGGTAATGATCCAAACAGATCTGTATATTTAATGATTAGTGACTAATGATTAGTAACTGTTTGTAATTAAAACTCACCGTTAATAATCCGTAGCTTTCCTGAATGAGAAGCTCCTACAATCAAGACTCGATTCTTCATAATAATGTTAAAGATATTCTCAAATTACAAGATTTATGGTGAAAACCAAATTAAACAACCAAACACTTTTACAGATTACAGACTACAATTGAGAAAAAGTATTCATCATACAATATCATGTTATTCCGATGTATTACATGAACCCAAAAAACATAAAACTATAATACATAACTCAATAAAACAAAGGGTAATATAGCACTGATAAACCATTAAATATTTTATCAATTTAATCACAATTCTTGAGAAGCTTTTCCTTTGGCACTCTTCTTGGGCAACAAATTTTGATGAATATTTGGTAAAACACCACCTTGAGCAATTGTAACATGTCCCAACAATTTGTTTAATTCTTCATCATTTCTAATGGCTAATTGTAAATGACGTGGAATGATACGTGATTTCTTGTTATCTCTTGCTGCATTACCTGCTAATTCCAAAATTTCAGCGGCCAAATATTCCAAAACAGCGGTTAAATAAACTGGAGCACCAGCACCAACTCTTTGGGCGTAATTTCCTTTTCTTAAGAGTCTATGAACACGACCAACTGGGAATGTAAGACCAGCTTTTGATGATCTTGATTGAGATGCTTTTGGGGCTGTAGCAGCTTTTCCTCCTGATTTTCCACCGGACATTATTGATTATAGAGTATAAATTAGTTTGAAAGTTGAAGTTAAGAAATTAATAAACTTGTTGTGTTTATATTAAATCAAGAGGGTAAAAATAAAAGGAAAGATCTCTATCTTTTTATACCCGCGATCTCGGGTGTTTTGTGGTCATTATCCAGGTCCTGGAAAATTAAAAATTCCCTCAATTGCTCCTAACAAATAAACTCCTGGATAATGGTCAGGGGTTATTGGATGCACATTCTCATAAATACGCCGAGTTGTCAAAATGCAGCACGCAAACTAGCAATGCCACGTTGTACACCCCCTGTGTAAGTTCTGGAATGGTCATATCTAAACATCCGTTGGTCTGATTATTAACGAGTATAAATAAACGCGATTTCCCCTGTAATTAATTTGTTCTTTTCTGTTTGTAACAAAATCTACTTTTACTTTAACTTATTTTTAACACTAAATTATATTAACAATGGCCCCAAAAGCTGAAAAGAAACCTGCCTCAAAAGCCCCAGCTGAGAAGAAGCCTTCCACCGCCGGAAAGAAGACCGCCGCTCCAGTCGCAGACAAAAAGAAGAGAACCAAGGCCAGAAAGGAAACCTATTCTTCTTATATTTACAAGGTACTTAAACAAACACATCCAGATACTGGTATTACAACCAAAGCTATGTCTATTATGAATTCTTTTGTTAATGATATTTTTGAACGTGTTGCTACTGAAGCTTCAAAATTGGCTGCATATAATAAGAAATCAACCATTTCTTCAAGAGAAATTCAAACAGCTGTTCGTCTTATTTTACCAGGTGAATTGGCAAAACATGCTGTTTCTGAAGGAACAAGAGCTGTTACAAAATATACTTCATCAACCGATTAGATTTATTATTTGACTGGTAATATTCATTACATTTTTGGGTTCATGAATCTTTACTGTATTGGTTTTGATTATGCTATGATTTGTCTTATATAATTTGTATTATAACTAATGGAAAACAATTTTTATGTTGGATAAATTTTCGTGTAATATCATTTGTGTCTTGTAAAATGCATTCGAATTTAGATCTTTAAGTTTTAAGGACAAAGCTTAGAATTAAGTTGTAAGAATAAGTAAAATAGAAAAAATGTAATTTAAATAAACCTACGGCTGTGATTGATATGATGGTTTTTCAGTTATCATATTGTTCACCTTTGGGCAATTGTTAGATACTTGCCAGTCATCGAGTCGAGTCGAATTATTTTAGTTGAACTGTATTTCTCCGTCTAGATCTGGTGTCACCACTGTAGAGCTCGTAGCCTTTTACGGGTTTAGTAAGTAAGTTCTTTACGGAAGTAATTTTACCAACCACAATCTTCGCCAGATGCCCAACCCCAATTCTACAAGAGTTATTTAGCATATCATTACACTTGTTTGTATGCTTCATATTTTAGTGTGTGGAAGTGTTTTGTTTTGTTTGATAAATCTAAAGTTTCCAGAAATGAATGGACAAAAGCGTTGTACAAAACATTTCCCACTAGCGATAAACATGTTTCCGTAATGCGTACTAGCTTCTCGAACTTTACATCAGCAACCATCGCTTCTAATGTCTTTAAGGACGAGAAGCACTTAAATTTAGACGAATTAGATGAGAAAATTGGTGAACGGGTGTATTCACGTGATAATACTTTGACCAATTAGAAGAGGTGAAATAATTACTGCTCTGACATTTTGATTCTCAAAACATTATTTTCAGCTTTCTACATTTTAACAACACCAACGGGAAAAGAAAATGTCCAGAGTCACTGATGTTAAGAAAATGGCTGACTTCATTTTGAAGACGCCTGTTTTAGCCAAAGTTTTCGTTCCTTTTAGTAATTGGTATTGTGATTTGGCTGGTTATAGAAAACTTGGGTTGAAGTAAGTAAATCTTTCAATTTTGAAAAAAAATTATTGTTTAATTGATATATTAACTTTTTTCTTTTCTATTCTAGATTCGATGATTTGATCTCTGAAGAATCCCCAGTTGTTCAAAAGGCTCTTAGCCGACTTCCAGCAGATGCAAGTTATGCTAGAATTTATCGTATACAAACATCTCATCAATGTGCTGTTGCTCATCAATTATTACCAAAGAATCAACAATTACCTCCAAAAGAAGATACTCATTATTTAATCCCTTATATCTTGGAAGCTGAAGCTGAAGCTGCTGAAAGGAAAGAACTGAACAACATTGTCTTTTCAAAGAAATAATTTGATTGAATTGTTAATAAACTATGAATTTTGTGTATATCAATAAACAAACTATTTTACAAAATTGAATCTGGGTATAAAAAGAATATATTTTAAACAATACTTATAGCATGAATTATATCATTATTCTATATAAATATATATATTGTATGGTTTTCTCAAAAGCCCAATTGCAATTTAATTCACAAATCTTTCACATATGATACAAAAACATTTTTCTAAGACTTAAATGATCAATCACATATCTCATATGTTTATACCTATAATAAGGCTGATATTTTGCGTAACTTTAGGACTATCAGTATCAGGATGTTTCAATATTTCCATGGTTTATATAAATTATGACCGACTTTGTGATTGTATAAATCATATTATACTTGTGAGTTCAATTCCTTTTATTTCTTTTCCTTTCACTTATTATCAGTAGTTTCTTGTATGATATACCATACTATGTTTTCAAAGGCCGATATCGATATATGCCTGTTTTTTGATTTCAATATATATTAAATTCGAATTCAATACTTCTATACAACTAAAGATAAATCTTACTCACAGCTAAAGTTTAAGCCTTAAAACTGATATATCTAATTATAGCATTTGTAGAGGATCGTGAATTATTGGTGTATTATGCTCAACTCCAAAGAAAAGTTTTAAAAAAGAAATACTAATGATTTTAGCCCTATAATTATCTTATACACGTGTATTAGACTATTAGTAATTGTAATTGATTTATTAACTGGAGGAGGACACTCAATATCCGTATAATTTTATGTTGGCAGGATTTCATTAGCTTCTTCTGCGTTCAGTCTATTATTTTGTCCTTGTTGATCATAGACTCTGGAGCTGCTGTCAATACATCGGTATATGTCTTTGTTTTATCACTGTTGTTGAAGCTGTAGTTTACGTCTCACTCTCGTTGTTGTAGCTAGTTTAGGGTGTTATTTGGTAACTCTATGGGTTAGTCACTACCATTAAAATCTAATTGATTACGTTTTTTATTTTGATTTCACAATACATGATACTTAAGCAAAGGGATCCTTAATGGATTCATACTTTGTTGTTTTAACATCTTCATCAGTCTCGTTGAGCTTGTTGTTATCTTTATCAACACCAGTTTTATTACTCATATCAATTAATATATTAAACTTATTACATATGTATTGGTATTGAATATTGATGGACTCGAACTTGTCACAAGTCATTTATGACTCGTTTATTGTTAAATCTTTTCTCAAGATTGAAAGCAGAAATTGTCTGGGAAAGCATCCCTACTATCATTGATTTGAAAGAATTACTTTCGAAATAGGCGAACATTCAAGCTATTTAAATGGGGGTTAAACTTTAAAACACGCTTACAATACACGACTCTTGTGACAATACCTATTAATGTCATTATTGAGGTATTCAAAATGTAAAGTAATCAAATATTTCTGGTTTCATTAATTGAGATACTGTTGCTATCATCAGGCTATTGTAATAATGTATACAATATAGGCGCTATTCTTTCTTTCTGCTTTTTAAAAATATATAAGTGAGCTTAAGAAAGTACTTAATTTAACACTGAATATATAAAACCGCAGCCTATACACTTTTTTTACGGTGTAGGTTTTTCATTGAAAAGTCGTGTAATTTTATATTGATTTCCTAAGATTCTATTTTTTGCCGTGATAATTAAGATTGTAACAAATTTTAATAGAAAAAACTAGTATTAATTATAATCAGGGGCGAAATTCCAGCAGAAATATCGTTACTTTAACGTTAAATTTAACATTTCTTGATAACTCATGTATATTTCATTTGGAAGAAGATATTTGGAAAGTAAATAGCCATGTAATATTTGACTAATGTTATACACTTTGGATTAATTAATGAATATTAATGGCTTTGAATCAGCTCCGATTTTAATATGCTTGTGATAGTTTCGGAAGAAACAAGCCTTTAGTGTGAATCTTAACATCAAACATCCTAGCTTTTAACTGTAGTATTCATAATAATATATTTTCGTTGGTTCTATACAAAGTGGTTGCAACATGACAATGTTGTGGTATCCGAATATATACTAATGTTAACTTATCCAAGTAGTATGCATATGACGTCTACGGTACATGAATACAGGCATATGGTGTAAATACGAATCAATTGGAGGTTTATATATTTATTTAAAACTACTCAACATGGGGGTCGAGCCAGGAGGTTGTAAAGGCCCATGATATATTACAATTTAGTGATAACATCGACGCCAACAAAGGTGAAAAACTCTACGAAGGCAGAGAGTCCTGTGATCTGACTAATAGAAGTGGGGCAAACGTCGAAACCGTTATCATCACGACATGACATACAACCTGGATGATTTTGTCTTTTTATTTGGGTAAGTTTTTTCAACTGCGTCACTCAGATCACCTCAAGGCTCACTCTCTCCCTTCGTAGTCCAAAACTGTGACATTTCAGCCACGAATTGCAAGACCAGCAACAGATATAAGTTTATAATTAACAATTACTAAAATTAATCTACTTAGTCCAATAATTTTGATAATATATGTTCTATATTTATTTTTGTAAATATTGCTGTGGTGTGAGCCTTATTCTACAATTGATCGTAATGATCACACCAGTTCCAAGCTTCCAGCACACATCTCTCTTTGTTGCGGATAATTGTGTGTAATTAGTGCATTTCCCTCTAAGAAGTCTGAATTCGACTACGAATAGATTTTAGAAGATCTTCAAGCATTACCGTGTGGTGAATATTAGAGTTTATAGGTAAAGTTTCCTCCAAGATATTTGTCCAAATGCGGAAATCAACCTCAGATATCTTACCATATTTTCAAATTTGCCAACCACGCCTCTTAAACTTCTTTTACAAATTTAAACTTAGAGGATTTACATTCCAGGCAAATCCTCATATACCGGTAGAATGAAAATTTTTCTCAATCTTTTTGTTACCTCTTTTCGCAAACCTCTCCGAACTTACCTTCTAGTATATTGTAATGGAATCCTTTTTGTAGCCGGTGGTTGGTAGAATTTGTTACTCTCATTGTAAATACTTTTTAATTTCCTTTTAAGTGGTCCGAAGCACAATATATCAATGGCATGTATGAGCTGGTAGGATGAAGAGTCTAATACCATTGTAAATAAATGCGCTTACCCAAGTCAAGAAACCCAGGTATTGGATGCATCGTGCTTTGGACCACTCAAGACGAGAAGCTAGCACAAATCTCAGCAACCTCTGACCTCAATAATGTATTTCATCATCACCCAACTTCCGCTTTATCCAACAAGAGAGAAGAAGTATAAGCTTATATTTTTGAACTCGAGGGGATTCACATTATGTTAGCTTTGCTATAATAATTACTTCACTAAAACAACGTTCGATTCCTTGTTACTATTGTTAACTCTATCTTTTTTTAGAACTTTTAATATGTATTATATGTATAAATGGAAAAGAAAACATTGCTGTACGTACTAATATTATGTTTGCTCTAGCTAGATTTTATGAACAAAATTATGCTTAAGGCTAAATCAATTTTTGGTTATTACTTTTTAAATGTGGGGTTAATTAACGTTGAATTATGTGTTTATAATATTATAATAATAAATATCCAACGAGATAACTCATAATTATAATATTCTCATTATATATGAAATATACTTAAGATTTGAAGTATTTTATATTGTAACCGATTCTGATTGTGTTTTTATAACTTCAGATATATTCCCAACAACATTTTCCTTATCTAGGGATGTTGGAGTTGTTGATTCCTCTAAATCATGTAATAATAATAAATCATCATCATTAAGTTTTGGTTTAAAATCAGGATGTTCTTCTTTATATATTTCAATAATTGCTTTTAACATTCTACTTCTTGTTAATTTTAATAAATCATTAACATCATCTTTTGTTTTACCTTTTGTTTCAATTGGTTCTAATACTTTAATAATGATTTTACCAGAATTAAAATTTTTTGATTTAAAATTAAAAATATCTGAATAATTTCCTGAAACATAAGGAACAATAGGAAGTTGAGATTGAACAGCTAGATGAAAAGCACCTTTTTTAAAAGGTAAAAACATTGGCATATTACTGTATGATCTTGTACCTTCAGGGAATAGAAAAACACTTTGTTTGTCGTTTTTCATTTTTTCACATGCTGAAGCAAACGTTTTTAAAGCATTATCACGATGTGCTCTATCAACAAACACAGAACCACTTAATTGCATGAACCAACCAAGGAAAGGGTAGTGTTTAAGCGCTTCCTTTGCTGTCACGCTACACCATTTAGGGAAAGTTTTAGCAAGAATTAGGATATCCAATTCAGTTTGATGGTTTGAAATAAAAACAGCGGGTCTAATAGAGTCCAGACCTTCTTGATTCCGCACTTCAACGGAAATGTTGAGGACAGGTCTAGCAATCATATAAAAAAACCTGGCAACACTATGCTGGGCCAGGCCACGTTTACCTATAAAAGAGAGTATGATTGATATTATGACACCGTATGAGGCAGCAACCGCCAGGAGAAAGACATAACAGATGAGTCCCGAGTAGAATTTTGCGGTCCTTCCAAGAAAACCCAGCCGAGCAGATAAGAATGATGTTAAGAGGGCAACCAGTGCTGCTATTTTTGTGTGGTTTGGCATTTTGGAGGTTTGAACAAGTTTGAAGATCCGAAATGTTGGTTTGTCATTGATCCATGCCGAGTGGGATGTGACACTTGTGCTCACACTTTTTGCAAACCACCAAAAATGTCTGCCAGTTTCGCCGCCGAATGCACAGAATCAAAGAAACAGTACGATGATTGTTTTAACAAATGGTACTCAGAGGTGTTTTTGAAAGGAGGAGATAACAAAGATTCATGTGTGGATTCCTGGTTAACATACAACCATTGTGTAAAGGTATGAATTTTGCACTTTTATTCGATATTGATGTATTTTATCGATCTAATTGTTGAAATGAATTAGAAAGCATTGGTTGACAGGAAAATACAGCCAATGCTTGATGATGCCAGAAACGATGCCCCCTTTGCGGATGCTGGTGTTGTAAAGGGAACTGAAAATGATGGAACATTAGAACAAGAATTAAAGGAATATAGAGCTAAGCAACTTAAAAGGTGAATTAATGTCGCCATATTCCTTCAAAATCTTTATTTAACTGCATTGACAGAAGTGTATCAGAAGGGAAAGCAACAACAAATAAAATAGATGAAAGGCTTATTAAAGAACTATCAAATGATATTAAATATACTTCTTTTGATATTATAAACCCATTACTACCTTGTGCATATTCAATTGCTCTAAATATATTTCTAACCATTACAACTAATGATGTTATGATAAGTAATAAATTCAATGTTCTCCAATTGTTTGTTTTTGAAGGAAGATTTTTCATTGCTTTTGATTTTGTGGTTGGATTAATTCTTGAAAGATAAACATATCTTAATTCAACAATTAAAAATAATCCAAAACAAATTATCTGTATTATTAAACCTGACATGATTATCCATCTTGATGCTTTTATCATGTTTTTATGACCGGATACAGCGGCACCTGTTCCTTGTAGTAGAAAGCTTATAACATCTCCTGTAACGAAACATGTAGTAAGGTACTTGGTCTTAATTAAGGAATAACTTTCGCTATCCAATAAATTAACTAATCTACCAAAAATCATATAGATTGTTGCTGTTATGAAAGCAGGAGATACTAAAATCAATATATTTTGTAAGATATAAAAACTTTGAGTTGTGATATTACTGTGAGATTTTATTCTACCGATGTATCCCAATGCTTCACATATATTTCCGATAATTAAGGGATAAAAACATAAAACTTGATATCTTAATTTTGTTCTTATTGTCATTAAAGATTTATAACTATTTCTTGCACCTTCACTATCTTCAGGATTTGTTGAATTTCTTAATAATTGAGTTTTTTTACGATTTTGATGTATTCTTTCAAACATTGAAGATTCAGGGTCATCATATTGAGTAAAAACCAAATTTTTTGCAATTTTCCAAAATTTCATATAACTTTTGAAGATCCAAAGGAATTGGACAATTGCAAGAAATAAGAAAATGGTTGTAAACGTTATTGATACACCAAGTTTTGGTGTGTAGTGATAAGCGGTCCAATTTTGTTTGTTTGGTATAGGGTTTGAGCTATTCATAGTACTTACTAGCCATAGTACTTGTAAAAAGGTGAATATCGTGACTATATGACTTTTGAAAGCTTTAGGTGGTCAATATATAGTTGGGTAGAGCACAAACGGCATTGTGATTAGAGATAATATCGTGTATTCCAATGGGCGAAGGATGATTATGATTTTTTTGATATTGCCATTGGTTAGTAATTATATAATTATATATTCCCATGTGAAGTATAATATAATAGTAGACATATGAATCTTACTGAAATGACGGCCATTGATGATGGATCATAGAACAAATACATGTGTTTATATTAATTATTACGTGTATAACAGTTTTCAACAGTTCTGAGCTAACAGTTTGAGCCGGAATCAACCAGCGGGGCCATGTAACGTTGGTAACAATTTTAATATATCAGCTACAACTACAGTTTTGGTTATTTTTGCAGGCACAAATTATGAATTCGTTTGGTGGCGAAAGACAGAATGACAACCTGTTTCGAGACTCAAATTATGAACGGCCTCTATTTATAGTTTCATTTATAGTTAACTTGTGGGTTTAAATAACTAGCTGTTACTAGCTATCTATTATAGTGTGAAACTTCACAATATTTTTATGGTTGATTCAGGAACAAAATCCACCAGCGCATGCACTCGGGCGTATTTTCTTTTATTTTGCTTTTTTGTTCATTTTAATTTGTTTGATCTTTTTGTTTATTTGATTATTTTTTTCAACCCGCTTAAAATTTATAATTATTTTACTCAGAATTCTGTTTAATTTATTTCATTTCATTTGTTATAATTAACTCTTTTAATTTATCTTGTCTGATAATATGCAAGGCGCAGAAGCAAGCTACATATTAAATGTAAAAGTTAAAGGTTAATTATATAATTAAACCATCGACCAACCATTAGTACTGTATATTTATCTAACGGGATCCCCCAAAACTCTTCAAACCGTATATTTCTACTTCACGATGATCATTTCGGGCCCTCTCACTGCCCAAGTCTCCAGACACCAAATGTTTCAACCACAGCCACAATCTCGCTCAAGGTCCCAGTTGCAAATGCTTAGGTCCTCCCCCGCCAAAAAAATGATCCCAATCCCTGAAAATCAACCTTCAACCCCGTCAACTTCACTACGTTCCTGGCAGACTTCCCGCAGTCGTGGCCGTAGCTCCACCCGTACCCAAATCTTCGTCCAAAACACGCTCACCACCATGCCTTGCGAGGTCCAATTTATGGTTTTTGAGTATCTCGATTTTCTGGACCTTATCCATCTGTCGCAATCATGTACTTCCCTGCGATATTGGCTCACATCACAGCATTCAGAAACTTTATATCAACATGCCGTTTTTAAAATGGATCCATTTATCATCCCAAAAATATCTTCAACAAATTATGAAAATCCATGGCGTGATACTGGAATTCAATATTGTAAAATGTTTCATACACTTTATACTCCAAGTCGAAAATTGACTTATCTAGATTTAACCCATATTAATAATGTTAAATCTCCTTTAAAGAATAATAATTTAACTTCAATTGCAAGAAGACGTTCATCTTCTTCTGCTAGTTCTTTATCGATTTCAAATTTAAGTCCTACTAATAATAATTATAACTCTATTAATATTTCTAGATCTGGAACCATAACTTATAATAATCGAAAACAACAACAACAACAAATATGTTCAAACAAATTATTAGAGCCAATAATGGCTCTTGGTGATTATACTTCTTTAGAAATCTCAAATAGAAGTAAAAAACAATCTGTTTATATCGGTTCAAGATTATCTACAAATTTTTTATACATGAACTATTTAAACGATGAGTCATTGACTGTTCCAAATTATCTTTATAATAATACAACAAATATTAATGATTATGAATTATTTGAAATTACTGCTGGCAGTGGTTCAATAAAATTAATCGTTTCTCATATTACAGAACCATCAAAAGAAAATCATTTAATTGATATTAATGATGATAATTCACTTTCTGTTTCTTTAAATACTGTTTCTTCGAATTCAAATTCAAATTTAAACCCAAATCCAAGGATTATTACTTATTATAATTTACATGAAATTCATTCCCCAATTGATGATACCTTTTTTTGGAAATTACATAATCTACCTAAAATAATGAAAATTGGATTTAGAGAACCAACAATATTAATAAATGAAAACATTTTATATATTACAACACTTGATAAAAATGATTCATTAAATTTAGAAGCTTACAATAAATTTAGTAAATTATTATTTAAAGTTTCTATTTCAAATAATCTTGTACATAATAATGAAACTGAAGAAGATAATGATGATGATAATGATAATGATAATGATAATTTATTTATAACACAAATTTTAACAAATCATTATTTTATTTTCTTACTTGTTTGGAAATCAAATATTCCAAGTATAGTTATATTATTAAAAGAAAATGGTAAATTTATAACTGAATGGAACTTATATAAAATATCAACAACAACATCAAATTATCAAGGTGATTATAATGCAAAATTAGCTGTTACTGATACTCATATTTTTATCGTTAGAGATTCAAAATTCGAATTTATTGAAATTAAAAATATAATTACATATAATGCAAAAAATTTAACAATTGATAACGATAATGATAAAAATAATGAAACAACAGATTTAAATTATGGTTCTGCATCAGAAGCTTTAAAAATTATAAATTATTTAAATAAACAAAGAGAATCAGGAGGTTTCGTTAGGAAATTATCATGGAGTTCAATGGTTACAAATTTTTTATCACCAAGACCAATCCTTGAAAAGAAAAAAGAGAGAAAAACTGTTGTAGGTGGATTATTTAAAAAATGGGGTGATAGAAGAACAAAAAGTATTAATAGGCAAAAAAGAATAACAAAACAACATCATTCTCATTCATCTTCTGAAAATCAAGTTATAATAAATCATTCATCAATATTTGTTGAAGTATCACAATGTCAAAGATATATTGCTTATGCAAATAATATATCGGATTTATTAATCATTGATCTTTTAGGTGGAAGAAGTAAATGGTATAATATTAAAAAAGATGAATTCATTGGAGAAGTTAATTGGGTTGTTTTTAAAGATTTATCTGTACATATTTATAATGAGGAGGTTATTGAAACGTTAATGTAAAATAACATTTTTTCAATTTGGATTATGATTGGCTTATTGATTTTCGGGAACTCAAATGTAAGAGTACAAAAGAATACAAAAAATATATATGATATAATATATATGTATATCATTTTGGTGTTATTCTTAAGGTGGGGTTTAAATTTTTTTTTCTTTCAATATAGCAGTTTTTTTTAATTAAGTATATTAGATCTTTACATTCTTCTGCAACTGGAGTTTGCATTTGCTTCATATTTTATTTTTACTTATTTATTTTTTCTTATTTTTTCTATAGTTATATATTATCTATATACATGTTCTATAATTATAAGTTTAAATGTATACTGGTATATTTCAAATTCTATTCTTTTATAATTCTAAGTAATATTCTATTCATGTATCAGCCAGCGCTGTAAGATAGGGCAATAAGAAAAATTTGATCACATGCATACTATATTAATATCCTTCTAATTTACTTACTTCATAATTACTGGAGATACTGTATTATTTGGTTATTACTGTACGTTAAAGCCAATGAACTACACATATCTATATATAGAAAACTTAATTACAATGAAGTAATACATCCTTTTAAATTTGGATATGTTTATTATAACATAAGAGCTTAATCTGGTATATAGATTAGTTTAATTACAGTAGATCTAAAGGCGATGTTTTTAATTAACATTAATTAAGTTATAACCCACGAATCGTTTAAGGGAAGGACTAACTAACGCCGCTCAACTATACAAAAATACTAAGTAAAATATCCTATTTAAGATGGGTATTGTTTTTCGACTTTTTATGAGCCTTTCATCCTTGGAAGAAGGAGTAGTCAAAAATATTCTTAACATGATTGTCAAGGCTTATATTGCATTTGTGCTGCCATTATCATCAACGGAGATGCAGTTATATTTGTGTAATTAATGCCTTCGATTCGAAAATCTTCTCGCGATACTTGTAGATTTGAAACTCACTCTTTGTTTTCAAGCTACTCAACTATGCATTGTTATTACAATTTTACAAGAGTATTTGTATCTTGTTGTTGTGATGTCAATTGATTTTTCTTGGAATCTGGGTTGGTTGTTATTACCACTCGGTCATACAAGATCGAAAATATATCAAGCGCTTTGGTAAATTATTATTCATTCAGTTCTGATGACTATGCTATGTGACACTAATAAAGCTTAAAGAGAGTCTGAAAGGATATATTGAACAAAACACCAATGGTCATACTGCGTCTACCACACCTTCAAATTTCTCTCAAATAACTTTCAAGGTAGAAGAGAAATCCGAAAAAACTTGATCTCCAGAAAGCAGCATTTTCTAAGCAGTGAAGCAATTACAATTCATACGAGAAGTTTGTTAAAGTTCGCTTCCCGATATTTACTCTTCACAAACGATGTCGCGTTATAGCTGATCGGCAAGTGTACCTTACAACAATGAACAGTCTCTGTCAGCTGAGAAAGAGCAATATAGTTGGAAAGGGTAGTTATTTTCTTAGCTAAATCTATATTTATTGCCTATTTGATACTTAATGGCTGACGAACCTGTTGAGGAACCCGTCGCAAAAACACCAGGCACGAGAAACTATTAGTAGTGACAGAATGATGAACTATAGCTAGCAATAATTTTGTAGAAGTTTCAATTGTGGATTCTACCGCAAATTTCTTCTCGGAGTTCGGCACTTGTTAGATCGAAGTGTTCGGTGTGTGTTTGGATATTATTTCAGCACACCGTGGAATTGTAGTTCGGTGTATGGTTTTATATATAGTGGTTCATTTGAGTAGAGGTTTGGCTATTGTAGAAGATATTAATTCGCCATTTTTTAATATGACAATGGGCATGTTTCTGAGATAACAGTGGGGTGATTAACTGAAATAATCCAATTACGTACTAGCTATAGAGGTTCAAAAAAGGTTCGTTCTCGGTAGTAGTAGTCGTACCTTGATTACATATATGATTTGACCGTTGTAAAAGAAAAATGTTGCCATCGGTGATGTTTGTGAATTCAAAAAACGAAAAATATGAAAACCTGAATAATTGTTAACGTTAATAGGATTCCGAAATGAATAGTGGATTTATTCATTCACAATTAATGGAGTCTTTGCTAATTCAAACCATAGCACCATACAGACTCTCTACTAAATGATCTTCAAATGCTACCATGACCATATATCCATAGACACAGTAATATACAGAGTATATCAAATTCAGTATATCAATTAAATAATTATGCCAACATTACTAGGAAGTTTAGTAGGAATAACCAAAGATTATTATAGCCAATCACTCAACCGTTTTATGTCAAAAACATGCCAAACATTTGTGTATAAAATGAATGTTACCATATTTAAAAGTATCGAATTAATGTTTTCTATAGTGACTAAATTCAAACTCAATTGGGTCACTAAATTAAGCGGGACAAAATACTCAAATAGTAACCCAAACAAATATCTTTTGTCCCTGAGAACGAACCTTTAATTCCACCTTGCGCCGAAATACCCCCACACGCTGACTATATTCCTATCCAACAGGTACCGAACTCCGAGTGGAAATGCTCTCCAAATATGGGACAGTGGCTGTTGTGAAAATCTAAAGATGCCTTCACTTAATAACTAAATAAGAACTCCTATCAATCGTGTAAAACCTATATGTATCTTTAACTACATATATATATATATATATCAATTTATATTTTAAAAATTCGAACAACATAAGCATATATAAAAAATACTCGAAGGCCACCATTTCAATCTATGCTCACATTGCAATTAAATTACATAGTGAGCTTTGCGAGTACAATTTGATGAGCTTGAGGGTTTTACTTTGAGGGAAAAAGTTGTGACACGCTCCGCTAACTTCAAGATCTAAAATCCTTTTTCATCTATCTGTATTACAAATTTGATATGGAAGATGGGCGTTAGCACTATATCGTATCGTTACATCCCATATCCCAGGGTTCTTAAAACTATTAATATTATCAATTTATTATGGTATACACTTATGGAAGACTCCAAAAACGATCCTTCTTTTGTACAGGGTAATATCGTCCTTCTAGGTGATAGTATTCTGGGTCTAGAATACTAGCCATATAGTCTGTTATTGAGATTGGAAAGTTTAACACCTACTCGTGGACTGAATATTAAGTTTTATATTTCAATAACTTCAGAATGATTCTTTTAAACAGTTTATAATTATAGTTAGGTTGCCTTACGGTAGCCCAGAATGAGCTTGAAAACCCAAGTTAACATCTTATTCCAAGTAGTCAGTAATATTGAAGAAGAACCCTCAAGAGAATAACGTAACTCTCTTCGTTTAGCTTGTTTAAACTTAATTAATCCATGGTCCGGACATATGCAATAGTGCAGCGTTATACCACATTTGGTAGAACAGTAGAATGTATATGCATATGCTCATAAATCTAACAAGAAATCCACTTGCGAATCCTGTGGAATTGCAGGCCACTCGAGAAAATCATCCATATGCGTATATATGCATTAGTAAAATATTCTAAAATTACTCAAAAAGTCAAAATGAAGTTGATGAAAGAAAGAGTCTTAAATATGTTCAGGGGATTTCTGCTGAGGATATTTGAACTTGTCACATTTGAATAATTTTCCGATTGTGAATTAGATTCTGATTTGTCACATGAAGCTGGGTCTTTGGAGAAAATGTCTTTTGATACCTTTTTGGAACCATTTCCTTGAGAACAATGAATTTAATTCAATAAGCAACCAAACACTATTACTGACCAGTGACCATTAACATCATTAACAGGTTATTTACTAGCTTCTGCGGTCACATGATCTCCTAAATGTTTGGCGATTGCTATCAGCCGCCCTCCCCATTCTTTTATTAGAGTATCGTAATTCGTGACAACATAAAATAATGTCAGTGTTTTACTGTGCAGCTACAGATGTAATTTATTATGTAAATTCCAAGCCTGTTATTCAACCATTATATTGTTATATGTATTATAATAGAATATTCTACAAGGACCATACTTTAATTTATGGCTCTTTCGAGGATAATAATACTTTGCTTGCCATTTCCATTTCCAATTCCATTTATCTTTTGATATTGTTTATTATAACTAAGTTTTTTCGAATTCATTAGCCAGATTCGTCAAGAACACAAAGGAAAACATCCTTTCGCCCGTCTATCTTTTTTTTTTTGATCTTCTTTTGAATTTATACCATTATTCATCTATTTATTTGTATTGTTATATCGATTTTTATTTATACTTCTTTGTGTTACGTTTCATAAAGAAATACAGTATGAGGAAACCGGCTAAAGGTATTTTTGATGCTTTTCTCAGGTCAAATTTAAAGTCAGGAAAGGCCGATACAAATATTACTGTAAGCACAATTGTACCAACACTTTATGGTCGGCGTTACTAACTAACATGTCTATCTAAAAGGCTAGCTCTACTTTCTCTTTGAAAGATAAACCAACAAAAGACAGGTATAAATCACTAAAGGTAAATATAAATCATCTCACTTTTTCGATACGAAACATTAACCTAATAAATACTTATTCATTCAGTCCAAAATATCGAAACACCTAGGAGATAATCTCCATATTTCTGATGATATCCTTTTAGCTGCTTTACATTCAGATTACGCAAACGGTGATTCCGAACTTACTTATGAGTTCACGCGTTTCATTCAGCTAGCTATGAATGGCTTTGTAGTTAGTACCAACCCAACAGATAAACGTGGTAATAAAATAAAACTTTCAGGTGCTGATAATTGGAATTCAGTCTCATGTTATATCGACTCGGTCTTATTTGCAATGTTTGCAACTCTAAACTCATTTGAACCGATTATGGCTAATGTTCAGGAATCTTCGATAACTGAAGGAACTTCTGAGGATGATCTTGAAATTATAACCAATAGGAATATGCTCATCAATATACTGCGACTATATGTGAGTCTACTACGATCTGGGAAAAAAATAACAACTGACATTACTGAAGCTCTTTGCAACGTCCTGGCCAAAGCTGGATACCCTGACGCTATATCAAATCAACAACAAGATGCCGCTGATTTATTTAATTTTTTAACGGAAATTCTTCAAATGCCACTATTGACGCTTAAACTTAACATTGAACATGGTGGTAAAGAGGAAGAAATGGTTGATCATAAAACTGTGAAAGAACGACTATTGTACGTTCCGATACCTGAGGATAAGGATGAAGAAGGTCCTATTTTACTTGAAGACTGTTTAGAAACTTATTTTTCTGATAAAATTCAGGTTAAAAGACACCTTAGAAGAGGAACTATTGATTCAAATATGACAATTCCTACTTGGATAAAGCACTTGAAGGGTTTAGATCCTGAAAACCAATTTACAGATTATGAAAAACCTTCAGTCAATACAGAAGAGAACTGTGATGACTTAACAGCAAATACAGAAACAAATAACGCCCAAGATGAAGCTGATGTAAGGACACTACTTTCTAATTCTGATATAAATAGACGACATTCAAATACAGAGAAACAGATTTTCTCGGATGACTCTTCTGTTTCAGAAATATATTTAGGGATAGCTCAAAACCTCGAGCAACCACAATCAAAACCTCGATCTGACTCAATTGAAGGAACATATTCTAGTGCTAATATGCACGAACTTAACAAACAACTAACATTCATTGCACCAGAAAAAGAGTTCGACACTGGATCTGGATCCGGATCTGGATTTAATTCTCAAATTGTCGATAGTAAGGAGGATACCAATGAGACCTATATGAAAAAAATTGAACCTCAATCTCAACCTGACCCAGCTGTAACCCAAGAAGTGTATTTTGGTAACCATGAAGTTAGCAAGCATTTAAAATTTTCTGTACTAGAAAAGGATTCCGACACTGAAACAAAGTCTGGGACTTTAGATAGTAAGGAAGATACTCTTACATCAAAATCAAAAAGTCGTCTCTCCAAAGAAGTAACTCTACAAGCCTGGTCCTTTATGCAACTTTTACCATTTTACACTGACATTGATAATGAAGTATCTTCAGCTAAACATTTTGCTTCCAAAAATCCAATTATCGTGATTTGTTTGAAACGTTATGTCTGGTCAGGTGAAGAATTTAAACGCAATGCGAGGAAAGTTTTAATTCCAAGTGAGATAAACTTTTCCAATTTTATTGCTGAAGATGGAATTCATTCCGAAAACAGTTACGAATCTTTGATGGTAACGGATTTTAAACTTGTGCTTGAAAGTGCAATCTGTCATCGTGGCCAGAGCATGAAAAGTGGCCATTTTATCTCTCTAGTTGCAGATAGAAGCAAAGGAACAGAGATATGCTGGTTAAAATATGATGACTTAACTAAGCGTGGTGATAAAGTCGAAGGAGTTGATTATGATAAATTTATGAATGAAGAAATGCCATACCTATTATTTTACAGGTTAGTTGGTGACACACAATTAAACGGCGCCAACTTAAGCTCAAATGATCCTAGTGATTCTAAATTTTTGTTCGATGATGAGAATGAAATTCCTGCTTTTTATCAGGCTGATACTACGGATCCCCCCAATCCAAAAGTGAATGAAGAGATAACAGTGGATAATAACTCTAGCCCATTAACTCATTGTATGGAACCAAAACACTCTAAAGAAATAGACCCTTTGGGTATATCAGTTCAGACAGTATCGGATCCAACTTCCGATCCAACCAAAAAATCAAAAGAATTCAAAATTTCTAGATTTTTTGGAAAAGATAGAAGAAAGTCATCAGATAAACTAGCTATAGAGGAAGAAATAGATCCTGTTGAAAATTTTTGGTGGAATTCATGGAATGAAGATGGAGAATTTGCAACTGGAAATGAAGGTTTACAATTGATCAAAAATAAATGTTCAAAACGTGCTGAGCATGGACAGAATTTATTCATGGATGAGAAAAGAAAGTCTAACGAAGGAAATATTTCTTCTGATTTGGGGATGTCTCCAAATAGTGATGATACATTGGTGAATGAAGTTGAAAAGACTTCATTGGTCACTAATTTTTTTAATTCCTTTAATATAAAGGGGAAACCTAGTATAGCTAAAGATTTGTCAATTACAACCAAAACAGACAACAAATCTAACGACAATTGGAGTATCTCCTCAAACGATTCTATTCGAATTGCTAAACCGACGAAAACAGCAACCAGAAAGAAGAGCACTACATTTTTATCAAAACTTGGTATAACGAAATCCAAACCACAATTACAGGAGTCTGTACACAAAGTTGAACCATACGAACTTACGCTTCCTGTTTATAACCAACAGCCTGAGTTTATTGTTGAACAGAATAATCTGGGAAGCTCAATTCCCACTTGCAGCCTGAACAATAGCGCACACTCATACGAATCAGCTTCGAACTCATCGCAAAATTCACCGAGTTGTAATACCAATGGCAGTTCACATAACATTAACTGTACAGATAGTCCACCAACTACTATAACTAGCAATCTAGAAGGATCGTCAGGTACGTATCCAAATAAACATGAGACATCAGACCCTTACAGTGAACTATTGCAAGGAGAAAATACAAAAAAAGGAGAAAAGTATAGACAGGATAAGTGTATTATTGTTTAAGGGGGTTAAAATTTATTTTATGTTTCATTTATTAGTATTTTATATTTTTATTTTCATTTATGTTCTAATTATTTATTTTTATGTATGATAAATAAATCAAACGGATGGGAGGATGTTTTGTGCTTTTTAAATTAAATTTCCGTTTCCTCCATCACCATTAATTAATATTTACACGGTGTTTAAAATTCAAGATTTATAATTGAAGAAATGTCTGATTTCCAACAGTATGCTCATTTTATTTATTTATCCTCCTGAATGAATAGAAACTGACTCATTCATTATAGGTTCCTGATGCAGATTCCACACATAACCAGATCACTGGTTATCGGATCAGTAGGCATCAAGGCAACTTCTGCATTACATTTGACGAGCGATTATCAAATGATGTGCTACTGGCCAGATGTTGTTTCGAAACTTCATATTTGGCGACCGCGTAAGTTGACAATTGCAAGAGTATATATCTTTTAAACTGGAAACTAATCATATCGATACACAGTAACTGCCTTTCTTTTACCATTATCACAACCTTTACAAGCACTAATGGAAATTTATATGAGTAAGTATATTCTAATTATGATAACGACCGCAGCGTATCTAATTATTCATTGCTAGTGTATTCATACAGTAAGGGACTTGAAGAAAGCAAATTTCAAAATGTGACGGCAGATTATGCGAACTACTTGTTAATTGTTGGTTCTTTTATACACTCATTAACATATCTTCTCTCTAAATTGGAGGCATTTCAAGCCATCACGTTATCCTTATTTACACCTTTAACTTCTGCGTTAACATATACATGGTCAAGGGAAAATCCAGAGGCAAATGTTGTGTTTTATTTCCTTCAAATTAAGGCGAAATATTTACCTTTTGTTATTTTATTTTTCAGATTAGTTGTCGAAGGACAAACAAATACCGCTGCTTGCTTGATAGGGATGTTGGCTGCTGTGTTTTACCAATGGTTAGATTTGGGCGGTGCCAATCCATTCACAACTGCTCCTCAAGCTAGGGCATCTTCTGGATATCGTGTTTACCATAGATTGAATGAATCATCTGGAACACCAGTATCTACTACTACTGCAAGTGCACGCGGCTCTTGGATAAAAACACCGGATTTTTTATACAAGTTGCTTCCTTGGGGATCGACTTACGATAACAACTATAACTCATCTCGGGGCCAGGCGAGATCATTTGGGACTGCTTTTAAACCTGCAAGTGCTAACAGTAGTACTAGTGGATCAAAATCAAGGTTTGGTGGTACCCGAGCGAATCAATCAACTTCAACGTCTTCAGGTTCAAGTTTTGGTTCAAGTTTTAGATGGGGGAAAGGCCATAAACTTGGTGATAAATAGTGAAATCGATTATGGTAATAATGTTAATTTGAAATTTATAAATATATGTATGCGTATGTTTTATATAACAATTGAAAACTTATTTTCCCTTTTCCTTTCATACCTTATTTTGGATATAATCATAAAAATCAAATGGAAATTAAGCGATAAAATAAATAGAAAGCAGACTTATAACTAATATAAAATAATAAAGGTAATGAATATGTTTTTTATGCAGAATTTTCAAAGCCAGAAATAATAATAAAAGAAGGACAAAAACATTTCACAACCAAATTATATTATCAATTTTATTTTTTTTTATCAACTATTACAATTTAATACAATAGCTGGAGCAGTGTGTATTCTTATTAGGCAAGTGTATCAATCTTTAAGAGATTGGTTTACTCCTTTCATCAATGCTAACATCTGTCTTCAATTCCTCGTCAATATTGTCATTATTTTCTTCTTCAATCGAGAATTGTAAGAAAAATTGTTTATCGACAACCCAAGTCATCCATTCGTCGATCCAACATCGAACAATCCACCATGCTCCGAATCCACTGCCTCCACTAAGGCTTATCTCTCTTAAAATGCTTGTTATTAGATTATTTATGTGTAGCAAGACAACTTTAACATGAATTTTGGGGAATTTTAAAGGTATTGATGTCAAGAATTTCCCCCAATGAAGAACAACATCTTCTTGGAATGAGAAATCTGGGGCTCGTTCCTCAGTTTTTATCCGGGAGTTATTTAATGAATTTGAATCAACTTCAGTTAATGCAGAACTAGTATTTTTTTTCTTCGGTGATGGTGTACTTGGAAGTAAATTTTTATTTCCAGCTGAAGGTAGTGTTTCGCTACCTTCATTTTCTTTGCCTATAGATAAATTCGAATCTATGCCAATTGTAATTTCATCCTTTTCAGGTGTTTTAATTCCACTTTTTAATATATTAATGACATCTTCTTGTAAAAGATGTAAAACCAACTGTCTTTTTTGACCTCCATATTTAAAACAAGAAAGTTCTCTTGATAATAATAAATTAAAATCAACAAGTTTTGTCCAATCATTAATCATTGATGCAACATCGGTTTCATTACTTAGAATTTTACCAGCTGCTTGTGCTGTCTCATTAACTCTTATTAGACCGGTTACAAGATTTACAAAATCTTCAGCTAATTGTAATTTCTTTGTTTTAATTTTTTTAATGATAGCTGGGGTTATTAAAGGATTCTGTTTTTGCAATTGATTAAATGTTGTTGTAAATATTTTTTCCAAATTGTCCATTTGACATCCAGCCATACTTTGTAAGGCACTAATTACATTTCCTGGTACGATCTGTAAAGCTAATGGTGATAACATTTGAAGCATTTCTTTATACATTTGTAAATCTGCTGTTAGAATCCAATCATCAATCCTATTTTCTTTTTCTTTTTCTTTTTTATTGCTATCATCATTATCTTTCAATAGAATAAGGAGTAATTCTTTTAAAACCTCAATAAATGGCGAGTCAATCTGATAGAAAGATTCAATATTCTGGAAAAACTTTTTAATATGTAAAAACCTCATTGATTCTATTAATTCTTTACAATGTTGTGAATAGATTTCATAGATAGTTTTTAAAGATTCTTTACTTGCCGATTCTAACAGGTTTTGTGAGAGGAAATCTTCAATTGGGGTTAATGATATTGGATGAATAATATATGGTTTTATAGTAACTTCTGTAAAGTCTTCCGATAGTTCAACTTTTGGTGTCATATCTATTATATGCGAATAAAATGGTTGTATATCTTCGTCATCTTCAACATGATCATGAGGAGATTGTGGATTTTTCCCTTCCGAAGATGATTGCTCAAATATCGAATCAAAATTTTGGCTTGTATAATCATAAGGTAAATCAACTAAAGGTGTAGCATTCCGTGATTTCGATTGCTCTTCTGTTTGATTAAAATATGGAATATTATTGTCTATTAATTTAATACCACAATAATGATACTTTGATTGTCCCCTTGTACCTAATCTACGTGTAGTAATAGTTGGAAATAAACCCTTCACAAGTTTCCCAAAAGCAGCCTGACCAAGTGGTTTTAAAAGATTATTTGCACAAACAGAAGCATACTTTGCAAATATCCGATTTCGTGGAACTGCTGCATCAGGATCATATACACAAGTTTGTAAAATGACTATTACTCCTATTAATTGTTTTGTACGTTCTTCTTGATTTCGGAGTTCCTCTTTATCTGATAATAGCTCTTCAAGTGGTGTGTTGACTAAAGATAATGCCATCTTTTTAAGATTATCCATTATAGACTCTGATTTTGAACCACTACCATCCATTTTAAATCGTTTACCCCGATGAGGAGGAAGCGGAGAAGAAACACTTGTGTTATTTTTCACTATATTATTAGAATTGTTGTTTGAGTAATTTGGGACAGGTCCACTACCTCCAACATTTACATAATTTGGAGAGTTTGTAGTACTGATAGGCGAGCCTAAATACGAAGACTGGTTTTGGAAAGAAGCTTTCTCTTGGACCTGTTGGATCTGACGGGCAACATTTTGTCTATTGTCCATAGGGATTTGTAGTATATTTTGAGAAGAAGGGCCGGACTGGATTCTAGCCAGATTTTCATGAGCATACTCCAAACGTGCGCGGGGATTTTTCGTCCTACTGGTTGAGTGTGGAGTGATTACCTGGTTAATCCCATAATTATAAGAAGTCAGAGTTGCGTTTTGATTTGTAGAACTTGATGGTGAATAAGTATTCCTGTCGTTATAAATTTCATTTCTCGTACCTTGCCTTAGAGCTGGATCTATGACGACTCCATTCTGCATGACTTGGTCCATTTGGTAGTTAAAGTGAATAGAATCAGTAATGAGACATGAAATGATTAGTACCGTAATCGAGTTCCCGTGATATATATAGTATCTTGGTTATTCCGGGATTTCTTGATTGTGGAAAATTAGGAGGTTCTAATTTATTACTGAAAAAAAAAAATTGGGATTCACAGGGCGTAGTCCAAAAGAACGAATTTGAATTAGTTGTTGATCGCGTTATAAAAGTGAGGAATGAATAAAACGGCGGAGGTCTGATTGTGGTCTAGTGTTAATAACTCCGGTTAGTTGATAAATTTTAGGATGTCTAAAAAAAAGTTCAAGAAAGAGAGACAGATGCAGATTATTCAGGAGAAACAGACAGAGCAGAGCCAATACGATGATACCATCAAATCACCATCCAACCCGGTCGGGTGTGAGACCAGCCTAGAAACCTCCACAATCTCGAGCCGAGCATCACCAACTGTGCCAGATTATGAATGAGTCAATTGGGCAGGGGAGATAATTCTACTTACGGAAATCTTTTAGAAAAGGTTTGTGTTTGGGTAAGCACCTGGAGGTGTGAAGTTTGGAAAACCAAAACAGAAAAAGGAAAAAAGTTGTTGTCACACAGCTAATCTGGAACATCATTTATCACTATCATTAATACATAATAAACATAAAATAAATATATTAAAAATATTGAGTATAATTACAAATTAAACAACTATTTAAATACAATTATATCATTAAAAAAAAAAAAATTAACGTAAAATAACAAAAAAAAATAAAAACGTTTACTAAAATAGAAAATATAATATAAATATGCCAGGATTAATAATCATAACTTGCTTAGTTTGTAGTTTTGAACAGGTTTCAATATACCATCTGCTACCATGTCCTTAACACTGCTTTTACTGACATGAGAGCTCAATTGCCGGCTTTTAACCATATCTGCCCCAATCCGACAAATCTCCATATTATGGAAAATATCCCATCCCAAACCACTTCGGGGTTCGCTTATGAAAGCAAGTGCCTTTTTGAAGTGGGCCGTTGCTTCTTCAAATCGTCCTTCTAAAGCACGGTAATAACCAAGATGCGAGTAAACAACAGGATTGTCTTCATCAATTGAAAGAAACGTGTGCATAATGCTTTCCAATTGTGATTTCGGGACACGATTGATTTGCCTACCAGCAGCTGTAAGGATTCCCCAAAGAATATCATTAACTACATATATCAATTTAGGCTTGCTTTTAACAAACCCGACCAACTCTTGTGCTTTGCTGAAAGCTTTCAGAGCCTCAATATCTCTCATATTTGTGTATAAAACCTCTCCAAAGAGAATCTGATACATTGGGTCAATTTTAGCCGCTGGTGCTTTTAAACTTCTTTCAACAATTTCTATTCTGTTTGATGTTCTCCACCTGCTGACTTGAACAAATAACGTTAAATACAAAGACTCATTTGGCTCCTGTCTTATCAATCTCTCGAGAATATCACATGCTTTATCATATTGTTCATTTTCATAATAGAAAATAGCCAAATATGCTTCAATCTTAATACCATCTTCTGTTCGGTCATAAATTTGGGCAAAAGCCTCTAACCGTTTTGCCCTTTTGTCCCATCTTTCTTTCAACGTACCTTTAAATATACTTTCCCTATATTTATTATCTTTGATATATTGAATAGCAAGAAATCGTTGATGACCATCTAATTCATTTATTTCATTGACCATCGTAACTGGATCTGGGAGTTCTTTGGGAAACAAATGTTTTTCTAATTTCCTGGTCTTTCTGTTTAATACCCCCCATTCTTTAAACGGAGATTCACCGAGTTTCTTATAGTATGATTCTAAAGTTTCCGTCAACATATTCTTAATGATACTGGATATTCGACTATGTTCACTTCTATAATTGAGAACCGCTGATTTCTCTAAATCTAAAAGGCCTTCATCTTGTTGTCCATTAAAGATATTTGCAGCACCTCTATAATCATAAGCAATATATGAATATTTAGTATTCAATTGAATTGCACTTGTGAAATATTCAATAGCTTTTTGAAGATATTTTCCTTCACATCTCTCTAAAAGATCAATTCCAAGCTTTAAATAATATCCTACCGTTCCAGCCTTAAGTTCTTCACCAACTAAAGATCTTGGTAGCCTAATAAAGGGCCAAAAATCCATACGGAATGCAATCTGGTACTTAGGCATTGGTTTTGTTTTAATTCCATGTTGTTTAGTTTCTTCTGTAAGTTTCACAAAGTAATCTTGAACTAATTTAACCCTTACAGATTTTAATCGCGAAACAATGTCTCGATTTTTACTATCTAAGAAATATGCTGTACTAATATCATTGAATGCATCCCGATAATCATTTTTCCTAGCATACAATGTAAAGCTTCTGATATAATTTTTGACCTTAGCAGGATCAATTTCAATAGACTTTATGGTGTCCTGTAATGCATCATCATACCGTCTCAAATAATTATAACAAATGGATCTATTAGCGTAAAGAGATGCTGTTGGATAATAACGAAGACCATTTGTGTATTTTTGAATAGCTTGTGCATACCTTTTCTGTTTAACTAACACCGTGCCTTCCATTTTATATCTGAATGACAAACTTTGTCTCTCATTATCATTTAATAAAGCAATCTCTTCATCTGTTCTAACATCCTCTAGGGAATGTTTTAGACGATCTCCATAAACCAAATAGGGAAGAATTGAAACTTCACTTGGCGCCTCATCTGGACTTTCTGAGTAATGATCAAATGGATTATCTAACGGGAACGCATTTATATCATCTGAAGCTACATCATCATAAATCACAAAATCTCTTGAATTGGATTGCAGAATGTTATTCTCTTGAACATATTTTGTTAAGAAACTAGACGAAAATTGATAATCACAATCAGAATCATAAAAATCACTTTCAGTATCACTAGTTTCAGAATCAATGCTAATATTTTGATAAGTTCCTCTTAAATTACGTAAACTTTCAATGCTTTGCTTTGGCTTACCGATATTTTTTGGTTTAGAAAAGGAATTATGAAGTTGTAGTTGTGGTTGAACAAATGATGCTTTAGATGAACTATCATCACTCGAATATATAAAAGTCTTATCTGTTTTATATCGTCTTTCTTTAATTGTTATTCCACCAAAAATTCCATCCCCATGACCATCTTCTGATGAAGCATCGTTAATGCCAATGTATAAAGAATCTGCAGAAGACATAGAACCTACAGATGATTTTCTAAAATGCGGTCGACCACTATGTAAAGAACTAGTTCTTCGGGGTCGTCCGAATTCCATACCAATAGGCGATTGACTTGGTGTTTCGGCATTGGATGATGATACTGATGATGATAATCCAGAAAGAGATACTAATGAGGGTGTTTTTATCCCAAAATTACCTCTTAATGGAGACGCTCTCAGTGGGGACTCCGGAATTTCCATAGACATTTTAGTTTCATAAACTTCTTCAATAATTAAACCATTTTTTAAATGTTCCCCTGATGTTAGTGCTCCTCTATTTGAACTCTCCCCGACTGGTTTAATTGTCATCACATTTCTAAGAGGTGATGGACTTCTTCTCATCCTCCTGGGCGATTCTCCTGTTATTGGTATACTTGACGAGCTTTCAGTTTGGGTCAGCTTAGGACCCCCTAATATAGTCTTATGAGTAGCATTTTTACTAATAGGAATTCCCTTTAGTTTTTGCAGAGCTGGATGATCAACTATTTATTGAACATTAGTAACTCCCTTCTAATAAACATCAAAGAAAAAAAAACATACTCTTTTCAGGTGTCGTTGACTCTGAATCAAGAACTGTTGTAGTGATAGTATGCGATTCCGATTCCATTATATTTAATCCAAGGTTCACTAATTAATTTATGTTAGTTAAAGATCATATATACATGAATAGAAAGTTAAAATTCGAAAAGCTCACATTTAGAAGAAGTTGGTTTTAAATTAATCCCCGAGTTGAGAATAAGAGGCAACTTCGATGGTATTTTATTCGGCCCTTCTTTTTGGCGTATTGTATTTTCCAATTCAACTGATATAAGAGGTTAGAATAGAGAAGTTTCCAAAAATACTTTTAAAAAATATGAAACATACCATTTGAAGAAGAGGGATTATAAGTAGGAGTCTTATCATCATCAATATCAGATGATACTTTAGGAGGTTTTGGTGTAACATTAGAGATTGCTAAATTGATCGTTAGAACTAAATTTAACAAATTCATTTTAGTAATAATAGTTAACAAACCTGGTTGATATAAATCATCATCACTATCCTCTGATGTATCTCGATTAAACTCTGTATGTGTAGAGGTCTTTAACTCATTTCCATGGATAGTGTAGAGCGATTGAGGCTGTTTGACAGGCTCAAATATCACATTGTGATAAATCTCAGATTCCGAACTCAAACTATCTTCTAATTGATCATTTCCAAAAGAAATTTTGATCGGTTCTAATTCATTTTTCTTATTAGCAGTTGATTTCTGTGTAAGAGGACTTTCAAAGAAAAAGATGTTCTTTTCATCCGATTGAGATTCTTCCGCGCTACTATGAATATCCGGTTTAATAGGCGTTCTAATAAGATGTGTTTCGGATATGTTATGCGGCAACAGTGTGACTGGCGAGGTTGATTCATCTAAATCATTTGTTAGTAAGTTTATCCCCCTCCCAAAAAATGAAATGTAACACTTACCTTTGAAAGTTTCGTAGTCATCTGCATTATTTAAGGATACTTGTGATCTCCTTGACATTTCCGAGATGAAATCTTTTATGCTATCAAAACTATCTGTAGTATTCACATCTGATTGATATCCTATATTTAATTTGATAAGTTTAGGTTGTTCTGACTCCGATTCTTCAATTAAAACGGGAGACGTTTGTAGTTGTTCGTCTTTTAAAGAATTAGAGAACGGAATATTTTCATCTTGTGGATTTTCTCTTAAATCTTGATCGTGATCAGCAAAACTTATACTTTCGCTTGAACTATTTTCTTCCGAGCTTATCTTAGATGACTGAGTGGAGCTCTCAGGGATAGATTGATATATCCTGTGCCTAGTGTCTACTAGCCCTCCCAAAATAGACTCTGAGCTGCCTGAACTGAATTGGACAGCGGGACCTTCAACGGTAATATTTTGCTTAGGTACTGATTCTTCGCTTAACTGTGAGGCTGGTGAGATTATTGGAGCTTTTGGTGGATCTGAAGTCACTTTAGGAGCATTTAAACCTTCTCTCCTATCTTCATCAGTGACAGATTGATAATCGGAAACTAGTTATAATTAATAACAATATTACGTTATAAAAGAAAAATAATTACATACCATTAGAGTCAGATAGCTTATCGGCAGAGCCCTGTTTATCTTTTCGTGAAATTAAATCTTCTAATATCGCAGATTCATCTTCGTATACATTCCTTTCAACAGAATCATAGATGATAGGCTGAATAACCATAGTATTTCCAACCGGGACTAAAATATATATTTTATTGTTAGTATAAATTGAAGCCTAAAGTCGGTAATATATCGCTTACCTGTTTCTTTCTGTGAAGGGCCTACAATTTGTATTTGATTCTCATTACTTTGGTCAATTGTATCATTTAACGGTGAGTTATCAAAAACTTCGTTTTTCGTGGAATGCTGAATATGTGCAGAAGGTTTCGGAGACAGCTGTAAATCCTCTTTAACATCTAGTAATCTATTCAATTCATTCTCTTCTGTAGGTTCAATTCGCTCATTTACACGATTTATTTTGTCTCTTCTGGTTGTTTCTTCCGTGAAAACTATCGGTGGTTGTAATTTATTTATTTGTTTGGATTTCTTTGCTTCATTAGGCGATGGTAACGGATCCTTACTTGGCAAATTCATTTGACCTTCAGAGACAAAATAACTACCTTTATTCTCATTATTCCAATCCAAAGCTGGGACGGTTTTGATATCCTCTAGATCTTTTTCGGGAAAAGGCAGTAATTTTGGCTTTACGGTCGATCTCTGGCTTTCAGCTAATGTCGTTCTATTATCAGGAGTTTCATTGGGTTCGTTTTTCTTGATAAAACTATTAGAAGGAGGGTGCCCCTCAGTCATGAGAGGTAATTGTGATTGTATGTGTGGAATTATATCTTCTGGAGTAGAGCCTGTCCCTGGTATGGCTGGATTCAGTCTCTCATTCAGCTTATCACTAGCAGCAGAATTTGACTTGTTTTCTTTAAAATCATCAGCTAGGTTAAAAAAAAAAAGTTAGTAATAAAGATAAATAATAGTAGGTTGTACACGTACTGTCATATTTTATTTTCTCATTAGGAATCTGATAACTTATATCACTTGGAATAATATCCTGGCTAGAGACAATTAATTCATGCTCCGATTTTGACGACGCAATTTTATTCGTCTGAGAAGCATCTTCAATTTGCGGGGCAGTTTGTGAGGGAGTCAGTCTTCGATTATTTGAATTTGAAATAGGAGATGATCCCTTCCTGTCAGCTTTAAAATCATCGGTGCCAGATTGCGAATGTCGACCTGTTGGAATTCCTGGTATCGAATACAAAGGAGTGCTACTTGATCCGTCATCTTTTTGTTGCACTGCTGCGTTTTGGCCTGAATTTTCAATCCTAGGAGATAAGTTTGTATCTACTTGGTTAAAGGCTTCAAAACTAAAGTAATCTGCGGCTGGATTCACATTTTCTGGGGCAAGGTCATGTCCAGAACTTGAAATATCATCCTCACATTCAAAGAATTCGTCCGAACTTTCCTCCGAAGATATAGAAGGTTCAGGTTGCGCATATCCTACTAATTCAATACTACCAAGACCAGCGCCATTTTTAGCGGCTTCTATAACTGATGATTCTGTCGATTTAGATAATGGTACTATTGGACCATGAGCTGGTTCGTGTATGCTATTTTCACGAACATAATCTAGCAAAGTATCTTGCAATTGTGGAGACATTTTTTCTTGATTTATTAATAATTTGGAGCCGTTTGAGTCTTCTGTAAGAGGTACCGATTCGCTTATATTTTTATCGACATTCTGTGAAATTATAAGGGACGGCTGCCTAGGTAATTTTATTCTTGAAAGAGTGTCATTTTCGGTATTATTGAAGGCGACAGAAACACCTTCTTTTGTGGCAGATACCTGAGGTATTCCATTTTTGCTAGACGATTCTGCATCTTGTGACAAATAAAGATTACTGTTTCTCAAATTATCATCATCATCAAAATTCGAAGAAGATTCGTGCAATCTGTTAATCTCAGTGATTAAACTGTCAGCAATTGACGTGTCGCTAACATTTAATTCGCTATCCACATTCAGTGAAACTGCTCCTGAACCAATTAAAAACGTGTCTAGTTCAGATGGAGGGAGGGATGATAACTCTTCATGTTTATCTCTTTGATTTAAAGGTGTACCAGAACTTGTTGCAGGTTCATAATTGATAATTGCGTCTTTATAGTTTCCAATTTCTTCTTCTTTATCAATATCATCTTCGTTGGATACCGGAAACTTCTCTCTTTGCAGCCTCAATGATTCTGGTCTTTGGCTTTTATTAACATCTAAAAAATCATCATTTGAACTGGAGTAGGATTCATTAAAACCTAGGGTAGAAGATGGTTTAGAATTGGGCAGCTTAGCTTTAATAGTTTCATCATTCTTCTCTTCATACTTGTCTGATGAAATATCAATATTTGGTGTTGATACCGATTGAGGATGAGATCCTATTGAGTCTGATAATTTGCTCTCGACTATTGAGCCCCCTTCACTTATAATATATCTATGTTGATCAATGTTGACATCTTCAGTGGCCGGTAAATGTATGGATGTGGCGATGGAAGAGTTTCTGGATGAATTCAATTTCAAATTAAGTGGCATTGAACTATCCGTATCTCCAACACCAGCTGATAAAATAGAAGTGGTGGTGTCTTCGGCATTCACTACTGGATTAATACCAGGAACATGGTCGCTTGCTGGTGATGAGGATATCATGCCGTCATTCGGATATCGAGTGTCATCGAAAGATGTATCCGATTCTAGTGTAACAGGAAGAGTCTTATTAAAAGAATGATCTTTGGAACTTTCACTAGAACTAGGCTGTATCAATTCATTCGTATATATATCATTATTATGATCACTAACCAACTCTTCACGACCAACCATTGATGTTACATCATCAATCGACTTTTCTAACGAAATCAGTGAAGAAATATCTTCTAAGCTTTCTTGCTTGCTAGATTCAGATTGAATACCCTGATCAATTGGAGTTTTTCCATCATCATGGTGTTTAACAACTGATTGATCCTTAGTAGAGCTTCCCTTAGAATTTTGTAGAGTAATTGTGTGCTCATTTAAACTATCTATTTTACTATCTCCATTTTCATCTTCATTTTTTGTATTATCATCATCATAGTCAAGACCAGAAACAGAACCTTTTGAGGAGATCGGAAGAGGAATATGTAAAGCAAGATCCTGCAAAGTATCAATTTTGTCATCAATAATAATTCCAGACTGAAAATTATTATATTCTTCATTAGTATAACTCTTAGAAGCATTGTCTATAGGTAATGTTTCATGACAGCCAATAGACGCATCCTGTGAATTTGGAAGAGAAATATTTAAATCAAGATCTTTCAAGCCACCAAGTTTATCATGTGTAGTACATATAGGCCGAAGATCGCAATGTTCTTTTTTAGAGAGTTCCTCGAGAGAACTTTCTCTGGGTGGTATTTGATCACCAGGAATATATTCAATCCATTCTGGAAGATTGGTATTTGAGCCAATGTCTTTCAAATCTGAACTTTCCATAATTGATGATTCAAAACCATTTGTATAACTTTTCTCTGACTCTGGGAAGGAAGTTGCTAAATCATCATTCAGGTTTTCAATTTCAATTCCAACGTCAGGTTGAATATCAATTGGGTTTTCTATAATTGGTGATTCAACACCGTCGGAAGAACTTTTGTGTAACTTTAGGGGGTGAGTTTTTAATACAACATTATTCACATCTTCAATTTCAGTGTAAACCTCAGGTTGAATATTATGATGCTCTTCCTTACATTCTTTCTCAACTGGACTTTCTATAATTAGGGATTCACGCCTATCGGTGGAACTTTCCTCTGAGTTTAGAAGGGGAGTGGTTAATGCAATATCATTTTGGTCCTCAAATTCAATACCAACCTCGGGTTGAATATCAAGTTTTTGTTCCTTATATTCTTTCTCAATTGGCGATTCAAGACCATCAATGGAACTTTCATCTGAGTTTGGAAGGGGAGCTATTAATGCAACATTACTCACATCTTCAATTTCAGAACCATCATCAGGTTGGATACTATGACGTTCTTCATATTCTCTCTTAACTAGGCTTTCTGTACTTGGTGATTGAAGACCAGTAGAACTCTCATCGGAATCTGGGAGTGGAGTTCTTAATTCATAATTATTCACGTCTTTGATTTCAGTATCAGCTTTAGGTTGAGTATTATGATATTCTTCTTTATATTTTTTCCCAATTGGTGATTCAAGACCTTTAGTAGAACTTTCATCTGAATCTCTTTCAACTGGATCTGGAAGGAGAGTCTCTGATGGAATATCATTCACGTTTTCCATTTCAGTATCAACTTCAGGTAGAATATTATGATCTATTTCTTTGTATACTCTTTCACCCGGACTTTCGATAATTGGTGCTTCAAGACCATCAGTAGAACTTTCATATGAATCTGGGAGTGGAGTTGTTAAATTATAATCATTTTGGTCACCAATTACAACACCAACTCCGGGTAGTATATCAAGATGTCCTTCCTTATATTCTTTCTCAATTGGCGTTTCAAGTTCATCAGTAGAACTTTCATTTGAGCTTGGAAGGGGAGCTATTAATGCAACACTACTCATATCTTCAATTGCAACTTCAGGTTGAATATTAAGATGTTTTCCCTTATATTCTATCTCATTTGGTGATTCGAGACCATCAGTAGAACTCTCATCGGAATCTGGAAGTGGAGTTGTTAAATCATAATCATTTTGGTCTTCAACTCTAATACCAACTTTGGGTCGAATATTAAGATGTTCTCCCTTATATTCTCTCTCGTTTGGTGATTCAAGACCATCAGTAGAACTTTCATTTGAGTCTGGGAGTGGAGTAGTTAAAGCATAATCATTCAGGTTTTCTATTTCGGTATCA
>BCKZ01000002.1:889724-903361 GCA_001600815.1 Alloascoidea hylecoeti
ATGATGATGCTCCTCTTTATATTCTCTCTTAGCCGGTCTTTCTATAATTGGGGTTTCAAGATCATCGATAGAACTTTCATCGGAATCTGGAAGGGAAGTCGTTAAATCATAATCATTCACTTTTTCAATTTCAATTGCAACTTCAGGTTGAATATTATGATGTTCTTCCCCAAATTCTCTCACAGCTGGTTTTTCTATAATTGGGGTTTCAAGACCGTTAATAGAACTTCCTTCGGAATCTGGAAGGGGAATTGTAAATTCATAATCATTCACATTTTCATTTTCATTTGTGACCTCAGGTTGAACAATGCTTTGCTCATCATTATAGAGATTATCATCCATAATTGGTAATTTAAACCTACCAGGAGAACTTTCCTCTGATTCAGGAAGAGGAGATTTTAGACAAAGATCCACACTTTTAACTTTTTCTTCGTTATCTATATTAGTAAAACCTTCAACGGGATTTTCTTTAAATGATGTTTCAATACCATCTATAGAACTACTTTTGGAAAATGGAAGAGGAGTGTTTGAATCTAGACCTTTCAGACTATCAATTTTATTTTCAATAGTAGGATCGCGCTGAATATCATCTTTTTCTTTCATGAAATTTTTAAGATGGACATCCATAGTCAGTGCTCCAGACTCAATAATGGAATTAGTTTCAGAAACTGGAAGAGGAGTAGTTAGAGCAAAATCTTTTGAAATATCTGAAAATTCTGGAAGTGTATTATTAAAGCGTTGTGAAATGTTACTATAATGGTGGGTTACAGATGATATTGATGAGGCATTTGAAGATGGGGGCAATTTATAGAATTCAGCGTATTGAGAACCCTCCTCATTCATGTTTGAATCCATCTCTGATAAAGGAGAATCAAATTGATTAGGCGACTGTCCGATCGAAATGATACTATGTTCAATTTGTGGTGATCTATCAAGGCTGGTTTCTTCGTAAGGGTCAAGATCATCGTCAGATAAAAAATTGGAATTCGATTTACTACCGCCCTTTGACTGGTTGCTTCTCAACCTTAGAACAGTATTCTTCTCAACCTTGGATGAATCCACATTGATTATAATTGCACTTCCTGCTGTTGATTTACTGATGTTGACTGGCGTATTAGGTTGCCTTTCAGAAAACATTGCAGGATTTTCAGATAAATCGCAGCTATCAGAATTATATTCACTAGAAGACAACGAAACATTTTCAATTGGAGTACTTGAGTTAGTTGAAGTAATTGAGGGTGGTAAAGGTAAAGATTCTGCTGGAAAATCAGTGTCCTCAATCCTAGCATTGTTTATACGATCGAAAATGTCTTTGACTGCTATGGGCTCTGCCAGTGGCATTGGTTTTCTTCTCAGAATTTTTGGTCTGGTTATTATTTTGTGTACAGCGACAGGTGTTGTGTTTGATCTATTGTAAGCATCCACTGGAAAAGATTCAGAATCAAAACATTTTAAATGTGAAAAGGACTTTTCGGAATGAGATCTCGTTGGATGAGATTTTGATGGATGTCGTTTAGAGCGTGCTTTATGATCTGAAAGCCTAGCAAACCTTGCGCTTATTTCATCCCTACTCCTTTTCTTTGATGAGTTAGGTTTTTCTTTCAGAGTATCAAAGTTAGAAGTAGAATTCAAAGGTTTTTCATTTTTGTTGCCTGTGTCAATAGAAATCGGTCTGGGGCGAACGTTGGGATTTAGGGTTTCTACGAAATTTGTTTTTCTTCGTTTACTCGAACTTTGCTTACAGCTGTTGTTATCGGGGTCGTTGTGATGCTCTAAAACCGGAAACTCTCCTTCCCGCTTCTTGATATCTGTAGTATTTGGATAATCTTCGCACTTATCTAATATCAGAGCACCAGTAGAATTAGAGGACACTGAGACATAATCAGAACTATCAGAATTCGAGGCAGGAAGTGATATACGTTCAGCACCTATATATTCATATTGAGGTTCTTCCAATGAATCGCTAAGACTACCAAGGCTATCCTTCGAGTGTGTAGGATTTTCTGTTTGAAAAATTATTGAACCCTCGTCTGATGGAGGAAGGCATATAGAACTTGGAATCAAATTAACATCTCTGGGGACAGTAGTATTAACTATTTCTTCTTCAACATTTACATTGAGATGAGTGATTTTAGTTTCATTTGAATTCGATTCTGTAGGTTGCAAATTCTTGTTAGACAATAAACTACCAGGAGCAGGCCAAGCATCCATATACTCTGAGTTATTTTCAATATCCCTAATAAGCGAGCTTGTTTTGGATGATGGCAGATTAAAGTCCTCAGCATTCTCGGTTTTTTCTTCTTTATTAATTAGTTCAATCACCTTTCTTTCATTGGACACTGAGGTTATGTCCCTTTCTGAGCCATTACTCATTAAATCTGAAGGTGGTAAAGGAAAGCGTTCTGCAACTTCATTTTCATACAAATTCATAGATTTAGAGTTATCTTCAATATCACCTACAAGCGAGCTTGTGTTAGAGGGTGGCAGATTAAAGTCCTCAGCATTCTCGGGTTTTTCTTCCTCTTCATTAATTAGTTCAATCACATTTCTTTCATTGGACACTGAGGTTATGTCCCTTTCTGAACCATTACTCATTAAATCTGAAGGTAGCAAGGGAAAGCATTCTGAATTAATAATCTCAATTTTATCTTTAGTTGAACCTAGATTGTCCTCAAGATGTTGACTCAAACTAGATGGTGGTAAGGAGACATTTTCAGCGTTGACTTCATTTATCTTCTCATAATAATATTCGATGCCACTAAAGGTTTTGTTTCTTGGAATACTGGGACTTTCAATCCCAGGTAATACACCAACATGTTTATTTTGGGGATCATGACCCACTGCAGAAATTGAGTCTGAGCCAGAGGGAGGCAAAATAAAATCTTCCGCATTTAATCCATCTACTGCATTAGTAGTCTTATTTATATAAAAAACTGAAGATAAAGACAAATATTCTGAATTTGAAGACGACTCATTTTTTTGAAAATTGATGGGCATATCAATGATGTTTTCCTCTGAATTTATACTAACATTTGAGCTTGGTAAAGGAATATCACTAGGATCGAGGGATGCATCTACACTTTTAATTCGTTCTTCAATATTATCTTCAACTATTGTACTAGCAATTGATGGAGGCAAAACAATGTTTTCAGCACCATTGTTTCTGATACTATTAAAAGGAATCAAGCTATCAAATCCTTCTGGATTTGTCTCTGGACTTATATCATCCGTAATTTCTTTTGATATCGTATCAGATTTTGACAATGACAGAACATGATTATCGACATTAATTAAATCTTTGTCATTATCATGTTCAAAAGTAAGAGTCGTGTCAATATCTTTATCAAATTTAGGACTTTGAATCAAGCCATCTGACCCATGAAGAACCTCCTCATATCCATGTGGTACGTTATTTAATGAACTTTCTTCGACTTGCAACTGCGGTTCAAATTCTGAAGGTTCTACTGAAATTGTTGAACGAGAGTCATTGCCCGAACTACTAGGTCCCGATGATGGAAGATCCATCATGCTTGCAGTTAGATTTTTGAGATCCAACTCAATGCGCTTCATATCTTTTTTTGAATAAAAGAGTAGAGGTTGACGTGAGGAAATCTCTTTACGGAGGGTGTTTTCATTCGTTTGTAAATCTTCATTTTCGGTATGAGATATAGTAGAGGCTTTGTTGGAATATCTATCAGTCATACTGGATTCAATACCTTGATAAACAGGGGTTGCAGTTAATTGATCCGGAGCTCTATTTCCCGTCTCCATGATGTTAGATAAATCAGAGCGATTATCTATATTCCACTCATCATCTCTCGATAATGGAAGTGCAACAAGACTTGGGTCAAAAAAGGGGAGTACTTCGTCATATGGATGCGAATATTCAGTTGGACCCACACTTCTAACGGATTCTATTTCAGAGCATGGAAGTAAGATAAAACTAGGATCAATATCCGGCAATGAATATGATAAATATTCACTTGTATCGGTGGCTGTGGTTCTAACAGATTCGAATTCTGAAGATGGAAGCCTGATAAAACTAGGGTCAATATCAGGTAATAAATATGGTGGTGAAAAATATCCAGTCCTATCGGTATTTCTAACAAGCTCAAATTCTGAAGAGGGAAGTGAAATAAGATTGGGATCAATATCAGAACCAGCCGTTTCATTTGACGATCTACTGATATTATTCATTATAGATTCATACATCACTAATTCTTCATTTGATGGCTGTAATTGCGAATTTAACTGATCTGACTCTGAATCTGGTGGAAGTTCGATCATTTCGGGTTTAATATCATACACATCTTGATCTTGATTATGATGTTCTTCATCAGATATAAGAATCCTTTCTATGTGTTGTTCTTTTAACTTTTCTTCTTTATTTTTCTCATACTGAGGTTCGTTTATAATAATTGATTCATTTGATTCTGATCTAGATGAGGTTGGTAACTCATATGTTTCTGGCTTTATATCATCAATTAATGGAATAGTGAAAACAAAACCTTCTTTTGACGTGGGTAAACTAATACCAAATTGTGGTTTAACAGTAACCACCCCAACCTTAAAATCCAAATCATCATCGCCAATTTCGGAGCCTGTAGGTGATCTAGTTTTGTTTCTTCTGCTTTTCACATCAATGTCAACTTTCAAGCTAACAGAAGAATTTAAACTTTCTTGAGAACCAGGAAGGCCAACATGAAATGGTAAAACTCCGGATATATTATCAAACAAAGGAATACTAAAGGACAAGCTGTCTGATGAAGATGATAAAGAGATATTTTCTGGCAACAAGAATTTTTGAACATTATGATAATGATTAGAATTAGAATCGAGTGAATATTTATCATTACTATCAGAATCTGAATTCGAATGATCGGTGCCAATTGAAAACTTATTTTGTATGAATTCGGGATGCTTCGCGTTTGGATATAAATAAGATCTGAGCTTAACATCATTCAATTTAATATCACAATCATTATAATCATATGATGTACCATCATCAAGATAATTACTATTATCCCATTGCATTGCCGAAGAATAAGTAGTTGTAGGGCGTTCTGGCACTTGAATAGATTGTTCGGCTAAATTCGACGATAAGAGACCACAATTGCAATTACAAGAAGGTTGATGTTTATGACTAGTTGTGAATGTTCCTTCATTAACATTCTCTTCTAAACTTGATTGCGAACGGTAAATCATATTTGCTCTAGGTAAGGTAAATAATGATGCTGATCTTCGGTGTCGTGTCTTACTCCCCCCAAATAGGTGTTCTCTAATGGCAGTTCTTGTACTAATAGTTTGAAGATCAGTCATCTCATCACGTAGAGAATTAAAAGAAGTCTGTGATGCACCAATTGTAAACGACCTTTCCCTCATAGGAATAGGTGATGATAACTGCACCTGGGTATTGGAATCCGAGGAACCTTGTTGATAAGGTGATGGAAATAAATCTTCCTGTGGATAAGCCACTCTGCCAGTGCTGGGCGGTGTTTCAACACTATTAAAAGTATCGACTCTAGATAAATCGAATGGTCTTAGAGCTATAGGATGTGATAATGGTGTTTGTAGATGAGGTTTGAACGAGGATCTAGAATAATTTGCTAGAATGCTTGCTGTTGGCGATGCAACAGGTGAATCACTACCGTTGGATGGTGTAGGATTGGATTCCAATTCGTAATCATAAGTTGGAGTGGTGATATACTTTGGTTTATAATCATCGGACAGGTTAACTGTTGGGATCGGAACTTTACTTGAAGATTGAATATTGCTAGTCGATACAAATTTTAAATTTGGCGTTGAGATTTGAACACTTAATTTTCTTTTTCCCTTTCCAAAGTTTGGTTTTATCCTTTGTTTTCTTACGTTCAATGATCGCGGATGATAAGTTGGTATGGTTGGACTATTAGTATTAAAGCGGTTTAATTTTAGTTTACCTTTCAGTTCTTTGTTATTGTTAAGTATGCTTTGTTCATTATGATTGTTTTCATCAGGTTGAAATTCAGGCTTTCGTTCGTTTTCATTTTCACTTTCATTCTCACTTTCGATTTCGTAATCTTCAATAAAACTTGCTGTTGGTGAAATAAGAGAAACATCTTCCATGTCTTTAAACTTGTCTTTTATTATATTACTCATTGTTACTTTAGGTGTAGTTGTCGACTGATTATGAATTGTAAACTCTTGACTTTTATTTTTATTCACTGCAGCCGAAGAACGCAGCATACCCTCAAAGTTTGATAAATAATTAGAGTTTGATCTTGGGTTATCATCGTGTTTTTTTGTGACCTGTTCATGGTCATTTTCTTCAGAAGTAGGACCTGGAGAAATCAAATTTTGTTCAAAAGTTAAAGATTCAGTTGATTTGCCGGGGATCGAGATCGAAACCAACTGTGGAGCGGTTTGGATGGGACTCGTACCAACAACAGGAGGAGATGTAGTTAAGCTTAATGGATTGGTTAATAGAGACCGAGGTTGTTGGGGTTTCTCATGAGCTTCATAATTAAGTCTATTATCCAAAATAGTCCCAACAATTATATTTCTATTTTTTGATATTTGATCATTAGGTAAAGATGTTGAAATATCCAAGTATTCAAGCTGGGATAATTTGTTTTCTTCTTTTGGATTAGGTAAGATTAACGAAAGATGTTTTGTTTTTGAAGTTTGTCTTCTGTTCACCTCTGTAAAATTGGATTAGTTTGGAGTATTTTTTTAAATATATATAAGCTCAAACATACCTTTATGTTCGGTGTTAGATTGATCTTGTTTTTCGAGCAGAGTATCCAAATCGACACCCATTTTTGCAAGATGTGCTCTCAACTTAGCAGAGGCCGGTGTTATGTTAGAATTTGGACGACTATTGCTAGTATTAGTAATAAGATTGGATATCTCTTCGTGTGTAGAAGGGACTTTGGTAGATTTGTTAGTAATTAAGTAAATACAGCTATCAGTGTATATATTTATCAGAAAAGATGTTGTTTACAATATCGTATGAAGGAAATTGCAAGTTGCAAAGAAATAAACAAATAATATGTGAGGTGGGTCCTAGCATAATTCATACTATATTCGGTCATTCTCTGTAAAGATTTAAACACATACCTTCGGCAAATCTGACAGATTTCTTTGCTCTGTCTTTTAACGGTGAGTGCAGTTTCTGATGGGAAGATGAAAAAGAGGTTTGACAACCTGTAGGAAAAGTTCTTATCGAATTCGCGTGTATAGTGTTGAATTGGCTGGGCGACTGTTTTATGGATCCAGAACAATTCAATGCATCATTTGCTAGTTCACCTGCACCTTTGCGTCCAGCTCCTGTTGCGGCGTCTGGCTCTAACGGGGACGGCGTGGGCAAACCGGTTTCTGTACCCAACTCACTGGTTCTTGAGATTCCGGAGGTGGGGTGGAACGATGAATCCACTCCAACTGGTAGCTTTATGTTTTTCATGACTGTGTCTATAAACTTTTCTTCTGTAACCTCCTTGTCCTGAAACTTATAAATATTTTGTTCCACTTTGTTTTGCGCCATAGGGATGCCTTCGTTTATATAGCTTAAAACCAAGTAACCAATAATTACATTTACTGTTCCAACTATGACAATCACCACTATGACAGAGATCAACAAAAGAGATTGCAAAAACATGACCATCTTATCAGCACCTGTTGGAAGTGTGCATATGGATTCCAACGGCAATTAATATTGAATATATATTAGTTATCTTAATAGATAAATATATGTTGAAGCAGATATTGATGACTATGGTGCCTGACATAATTAAGTTGAACATAGCGAACTGAACCATGAAAAAGGCAAATATTTTTAATTATTTTCATGATTCTTCCGCATGTAACCAAGAAGAACTGATCATACAAATTGGATTTCAAATGGTGTAATTAATTACTAAATTAACCATTTCTAATACTACTGATCTAACATACTTATGTGTGATAATTCAATTATAATTTTTTCCAGAACAATGAATACCTATTACATGTACCTACTTCATGTAGATTATGTAGCATTAGTGGTCGGTAAGCTTATAAACACTAAATATATAAGGTTTCTAAAGTATTACTAAACCGGTTTAAAGTTTTTTGAAATCTGAAATTGTTATTTTAAATTATAAATTTAAATTTTTATAAGCTTAAGCTGAAGGTATTATTATTAACATGACAATATAGAAACATGAAACAAATATTAACACAATGTTAAGCTGTAAACTATATAATATAAGATCTTATATGAAATCTAAAGTTCGTTGTTGATTTTCCTACATATTTTTGGCCTATATTTCGATTTAAGATAAAAATAAAGTAATGCCATTATTGATTTATATAATGTAATTATTCACATATAAAATAGACTGTGAACCGGTATATATTCAATCTTAAAATTGCAAAACTTTCAGATGTAGGGTTCAACTCCACAACACACAGCTTATATGTAATCAGTAGACGTTGGACATTCCCAGTGTGGATTTTGAAGTAAAAGTTGATTCGATATTAGTTTTTTTGATACACGAGTACTGCTACGTGTACAATTGTGGTTAATTCATGTCCAGAACGTTGTTATCATATTACCAGCTTTCCGCAGTCTCTGAATCGTGTCGAATTCGGTCTCAATATTAAGTAAGGTACTTTAAAGCAATTTTGTAATGGGAAATAACTATAGTCAACTTCTCTATAAATTGAGCATTACTTGTTCGATGGTATCTGTTTACAATTGATATGGGTAGTCATTTATCTTTTTCGAATGAACATGGCATTTTAGAAAAATACTTCCAAATATTTTGGTCAACTGTATCATTTCAAAATATGTAGTCCTCAAACCAAAATTGATTCATGTAGATTTACGAAATATGAGCCAAAGAAAGGTATTCAAAAATCATTTTCTAATAATTAAATTCTCCAGTTAGCGTTAAATAATGGGAGAGCTTCCTCAAACCAGGTATTGTAATTGAGTGAATTTCCACATAAAAGGTTCTATCACAAGTCCACCTATTCAATCACAATTGATAAAACATCCTAAGAATTATTCTGATATTGGTGCTTTAAGTGCTTATTTAGTGGATCTATGTCCAATAATATAGTATTTTGATACTCATGAAGAATTTATAGACATTTTTGTTGTTTTTTGAAATTTTTTTCATACTTGTGTTCTTAGAAATTGGGGAGCTTGTTGGCCTAGGATTATTTATGCAATTGTACAAATATTACCTTAGTGGGAAATATAATGGAGTGCATGTGTATGCATACATCCATATAAGGTAAGCGATATTGTTTTAAGCACACGATACGCCTGATGCCGGCAGGATTCTATGCATATTAAAGGAGGAAGATAACAGTGTGACTACTCACCCTTCTCCCTACAAATCTAATATTTTTTCTTAGCTCTAGAGCCTTTTTGATAAAAGCCCCATTTTTTTTTATATTACTCTCTTTTGTATTTATGATCAATAATTTGATCCCTATTCTTTCTCTTCTCAACATCATCTTCTTTAGTATTCTTATTGTTGAGCAATCTTCAAATAGATGTAATATGTCGTCTTTACCTTGTTGACATAAAATACAAATATCAGATTTTTGCCACCATTGTTTTGCATTTTTATTATGATGTAGCATATGAGTAACATATCCCAAGCTGAGCAAATGTATCCATGGTGTCTCCTCATGGTGTTCCTTATATGTTTCTTTGATAAATCCCCACTATTTCTTCCAATTTTCATCTTTTAGTTCCGGAATTAACTGCATCAATTTGTTTGGTTTCAATATAATTTTGTTTTTATTATACCACTTGTGGCTTATTGATTTAATCGGGTATTTGGATATGTTTTTTTCTTCTACGTCTTTTATTCTTTTTTCGATATCTTCTCCTGCTGGGGTTTCCACCAGTTTTTGTAACGCTTCATTTGTCAATTTTGGTACCATTTCAGTAGTTGCTATATTTTTTATTTTTGTGTTATTTATGGATATACATGTATTTCAATGCTACTTCCTGAAAATTTTATTCGGATAGGAGCTTAATCAAGAGGAATTCAAGTAATTAATCTATTAGAAAACCAAGACTAAGACAGCAAAAAACGAGTGTTTATATAGTTCTAAGCTAAGTCCGGGCTATATAGAAACATGAGGTTATATCAGTATGGAATAAGAATAATCATGAAGATTATCTAGAGGTGTGTATGGCACAATAGCGGTGGCATGAATAGTATAACGGCAAGGCATAATGGCATAAAGTACATAACGACAGGGGTATAATAATAAGAACAAAATAGGAGAGGGTAACGGTTATGTCATAAGACACTCATCAGGACTTCGTGGCCAAGCTGGTTAAGGCGTGCGACTGTTAATCGCAAGATCGAGAGTTCAATCCTCTCCGAGGTCGAATATTTTTTAATTATCTTAAAAGATAAATATGATATTCCGAAAAAAAATCCAAGATACAACTGCAAAACTAAAACGGCACTATTTTACTACTTCTTATGAAAAAATATCAATCTGGAAGACTTAATATGTCCAACACATAAAAACACAAAACCTAATTTCAGAGATCATATGGCAAATTCGGGTTCATAGAAGATTCAACTCTTGTGAATTAAAAAATGACTCTGAGTCCATCATAGCAAATATTGAGCGGCGAAAGCTGATTATAAGATACAAATAAATATATAATTCAGAAATGGTTATACCGTCAGGGTATAACAAATGTTTTAAATAATTCTCATAGTTTTAATCCTCTTATCGATTAGTATAATTTATAATAAGCGATAAAGTATAAAAAAAAAAGATTTAGATTCAGAGTCGAGATATGCAATATATAGGCGAGCAATTTTACATCACAAATGTGATGAAAGAACTAGGTTACTTACTACTTAGTAATAAGGAAAAAGTATCCGATCTATTGATTGATTTTAATTGACAATACCTCAGGTTCTACCATTTGTGTGGGAAAGAGATGAAGATATTAATACATTCCTTGAAAAGGATAAAAAGAAAGTTTAAGAAATGTCTCAAGTTCATAATCAGACCATAGTTCTAGATCTACTAATAGATTGTATACCAGAAGGGATACATAGCTAATATACGTACATGTACTACATACACATATAATATATGAACAATCATTCCTTAACTTATCTCATAATTTTGTTAGGTTAAATTAAAAATCAGTTATATCAATTAGTATAAATTTCGAGGTTTAAACCTAGTTTGGGTATTAAATATAGGGAATTGTAAATCATAACTTTGAAATCTTAAATCATTATTACTATTTGAAGATGTATTGCGACCAGAGTTTTTTATATTCGCATCTGAACATTTTTCTCTTCTTTTAGCCCTTTTGGATTTGTAAATGGTATCAATACTGTCTTGACATTTTGTTCCAGATGATAGTTTTCTCTTGCTACTTATTGAGTTATTTCCGTTATTAGGTATATACTCTAAACTATTAGAGGTTGGAAAATTTGATGTATTCTTATAGGTTATAATGTTAGCATCTCCAAAGTCTGATATGTTTATAGTTATAATTGAGCTATCTTTGTTGCTTTCCAAATTACTTTCCAAATTACTTTTCAAATTACCTTCCAAATCATGGGTTTCAAGTTCATTATTAATTGACAAACGGTTGATAAAATTATCACTCGTAAAAGTTTCATCATATATAGGGTATGATTTGTTAATGTGAATGCTTGATAAAACATCTACTCCTTCTAAACCCCTGATATTTTCATTTGATGATGTTTCCTCTATATTTAATATAGAACTATCAATATCAATATCCATATTAATAGCTGTGTCATTATTTGATTGATTTCTATTCTTCATCACACGATACGTATTATCATTCAAGCCAATTTGGGTATCAATAATATTCTCCCCGACTCTCATATGTAATAAAGACCCTGAAATATCATGCTGAATTACCCTTTCCCATATCGTAATTTCTTCAGGTTTTGGATCAATTTCAGTGGCATCACCTTGATTAGCATAATCATCTTTACACAATAAAAGCTGAATTCTTCTTTCCTGTAAATTATTCCTAGGTTCCCAACAATGACATGAACTTGTAGGATTTAGTTCTGATTCCTGATGCTGTTGCCGTAAGAAACCTTTTTGTTCCCTGAAGCACTGCTTTTGAAGTAAATGAAGGGATTCTTTTGATAATATCTGATTAGAATTCATTAAATAGTTTGATTGTGTATGTTTTATGATTTTCAGTGTTTGTGTTTCATGGTTCATACTGAAATATACTCACTTTCAGCGTTTAATTCATCACAGACCATTTTTTGAAACCTCTTTTTCCATTGGTTCAACATCAAATCTCTCAATAAGAAAAAGCAAAAATGTTACCAGGATGGAAAAAGATCCCACTCCCCACTGGATGGGTTAATGCACGAATGATTAAAGATAATTATAAACGACAAATGGCAGCTGAAAATGAAGTTACAATTAGAGCATTAAAATATATTGCAAGAAATACAACGTTACCACAAAAGGTTAGAATTGAAGCACAATTACAATTAGCAACTATGCCACATTATACACATTTAAATTTAGTTAAGAATAGATGTGTTCAGACTGGTAAAGGAAGAGGTATTTTGAGGGATTTTAGATTATCTCGTGTATGTATTTTTTTCTAAACAATGCTATAGCTATATTATATTTACTAACTTGATAAAAATAGTACAATTTTAGAATGAACGCTTTACAAGGTCTACTTCCTGGTGTTAAGAAGGGTGTCTGGTAAATTATTTTCTTATCAATCATTATCATTAACGATTACAATTGTATATATATGTTTCATGATTATTATTCTATGTTAATTATATAAATATAACATGAATCAGCATTATTGTTAACCTATGTATTTATAAAAATAAGATCATAAAGAAGAACATTTTTTAATCTACAACCAATTATAAATTTTAAATATCATCTCAGTATAATTAAGATAAAGGTATAAAACTTTAACTACGAGACTCGTTCCAGTCATGAGAATAATAGATAATCCTACTTAAAATAATAATCTCAATTGAAATTTTATGAAAATCTAGTTGCGTATTACTCGTAGGTGAAATATAGAAACTCATGATTATAATTATAAATCATCATTCCTAATTATATTGTAAAACAGAGATAGAAATCTCAAAGCTAAAATATTATTATAAGGTGATCGGCATTGTTAATAAATCAATTGAATGAATCGATGGTATAATTATAAACTAAAAAAGAGTGAAGAAACATTTAAAGGAAAAATAAAAAAAAAACACAAAACATGATTAAACATGATAAATCAAAACAAAAAAAGAAGGTTATACAAATCCCCAGTTTATAACAAAATAAATAATAAATAATAAATAAAAATAAAAGAAAGTAAATAGAAATATTAATATTTTGAAGAAAAGATTGAATAAAAATAAAAATAAGAATAAAAATAAAAATTTAAAGCAATGATTAAAAAGTAAAAACCCTTATAGTATTTAAAATCCTTTACAATTCATTCGTACCATCATTATATATTATTATGAATTGTAATTGCCAAATACAAAAAATTAAAAATAAAAAAAAAAAAAAATATATTTATCAAAAATAGTTTTCTCTCTATTTCCCTCGTCCCCCTTACATTTAAATTAAATTAAATTAAT
>BCKZ01000002.1:903487-981196 GCA_001600815.1 Alloascoidea hylecoeti
TTTTTTTTTTTTTTTTTTTTTCTAATTATTGTTCGGATCTAGTTTCAACTTCAACATGTGTTCCAATAACAGCATGAGGAATTTCATTTTCATCAATTGTTGTTATAGTTTTTTTTAATGAATTTGAACCAGATGTAGTTGTGTTTATACTTGAAGTTGTACTTGTATTTCCATTCATATTTGTATTTGTAGGTGAATTTAATTTCGTACATGAAGAGATTGATTTAGTTTTATCATTATTAATCTTTAATTGTTTAGTCACTTGTGTTTGAGTTGGACTATTTGAAGAAATACTAGAAGTTGTTCCAAAAGGAGTTGAAAATAAATGAGGAGTTGAAATTTCTTGTGATGTATCAAATAAATGAGTTGTTGAAGAACGATTATTTAAATTTGATGATGAACCAATTGATTGTGAATTTGAACCAGAAGTTAATGATTGAATTGAATTTGAACCTGTTGGTGTTAAAGATGTACCACTTGATTTTGCAGTTTCATTTCCATAACTTTCTTTTTCTTTAATTTTATTAGTAGAATTATTATTATTAAAAAAATCATTATTATATTGAGGTTGATTTAAAAGTTCAAATTCTCTTTGTTTTCTTAACATTTCTTTTGCTTTTGCTAAACTAACAGTTGGAGTAACACAACTTGTTAAAGAAGTTGATTCATCAACTTCAATAGTAACTTTCATTAAAGCTTTCATCCAACTTCTCATTTCTTCTTGTGAAGAAACACCAAAATAATGAGTTTTTGGTTCAGTAAAACAAACACCTTTTTTAAAACCTTTACTAGGTGGTACTAATTTAAAAATATAAGGATGTGATATATTTAATGAAGCTAAATTTGTTAATAAATTATCATTTTCATTTGAAGAAATTGGTAAAACTTTATGACCAATTATATCAATTAAACCTTTTTCTTTTGAATCTTTTAATGAAGTAAAATAACTTAATCTTGTTGAATGTAATGTAAAGAAACGATTTTTCCAAGTTGTTATTTTACCAGAACCTTTTTTTGCCATCCAACCACTAAAATCTGAATTTTTAATAGCATCCATTGGTTTTATTATTCTTAAACCTTTATTAAAAGCAGAACTTGTATTTTTATTATTTGAAATTGAAGAATTAATATTTTTTGAATTTAATTTTTTTAAATTTAATGATTTTTTACGAATTAAACTTGATTTTGATGTAGAATTTGAATTTAATATTTCATTTGGTAATTCATTAATATTAAAACGAGTTTTTTCTTTTGCAGATTGTGGATAATTTTTAGATAATTGAATTTGTTTTTTAGGTGGAACAGGGATTGAATGACGTACAGGACTTACACTTCTTGACCTTTGATGATTATTTTTTGTTGGAGATAAATCAAATTTTAAACCGATTAAACTTGCACCTCTCATATGATTAATTTTTTCAAAATTTCGATCTTTTGAAATATCACTTGTTGATCTTGTATGATTAATTTTATAGGAATCAATAGGTTTTGAAGATTTAATTAATGAAGGTTGATTTAAATTATTTGAATAATCTGAATTTGGAGTTGAACCATCATTATTTATTAAAAAACTACTTTGTGGTGGAGTAATACTTTCATCTTCATCTAAATTATCTTCATAAATTAAATTTGTATTAATTTTTAAAGAAGGATTTGAAGATTTTTTCAAATTTTGGTTTGAACTTGGAGAAGTATTATTACAAGAATAATAAGTTCCAATAGTTGCAATACTTTCTCTTTGATTATGATTATGATTATGATTATGATTATAATTATAATTATAATCATTTAATTTTTTTGGAGTTGTTGTTGTTGTTGTTAAAGGAGGAGGCATTTGCATTTTATTGAAAAAAGTATTAATGGGAGCACCTAATGTTTTTATATTACCATTAGTATTACTTGTAGATCTGTTGCTTGTTACAATAGTGTTATTTTCACGTGTATTTGTTTTGAAGCTGGAGTTGTTTATGTTTGAATCTGAGTCAACATTAATAATAGAAGGATTATCAATATTATTATTCATGGGTTTTTCATTATAATTAATTTGTTGATCATGAACATCGGTTAAACAGATATTTTCACCATCTTGTGAATCTGTTTGATTAATTAAATTTTCAAGTTCTTTTGAAAGACGTCTCCAACCAGCAGCAGGAGATGATGGCATGTGCGGATTTGCATCAACATCCTGTGGTGTCTCAAAAGTTTCGGAAGTTGTTACCATTGAAAATCGAGAGCGTACAGGTGATGAGTTATATTGTATCGGATCCCTGAAATTGTCGTTTTCATCATCATAATTATTTGGATTTTGCTGGGAATAAGTATAAGAATATTTAATAGTCAAATCTCTTAACAGTTCAATTTCTTTATAAATTTCAAATCTATCACCAAATTTTTCAACGTCTAATTCTTTTATATCGGATAGTTCTAATTCTAATAAGATTTTACCAGAAATTTTATGTTGTAAAAACTTTGAGCAAATATTTGAAGAAAACCCACGTAATTTGAAAAAAGATTCAACGGTTGAAGGAGGCCATTTGAAGATGTTTTGATTTTCACGATTTAGAAAGGAGAGAATTTCAGGATCAGATTCCAAATGATTTAAAGAAGCATTTGAGCTATAGTCGTTGATAGATTGCTGATTGTCAATGGAATATAATACTTTATCGATATCCAATAAAGTTTTTTTGAGTTGACTTGATTCGACAGGGGATGTTTTAGCTGGAGTGGAAGGAGAGGATGGATTTGAGTTCATTGTTCGATGAGTTCTTGTTCTTGAGCGTAATAACGGTCTTTGTTGGGAATCGGCAGTGATGAGTTCAACGTATTCTTTTGGAAAGAGACCGATCTGGTTTGTTCTCAAGTTTTGGCCCTAGAGTGATAAATGTCAGGTTCGGATTCGAGATTAGTCAAATTTAGCCAAATTTAGTTTCAAATTTAGTTTCCATTTTAGCTGGAGGAAGGATGAACATACCATATACCATCCATCGCCAAACTCACTATCGTTTGCTATCAATTGGACCTTATCGTCCAGCATCAGCGACACCTCGTCCACCAAGGTCGCGGCGTACGGGCGGGTTGTGATGTAAAAGGCGGACATGGCTCGACAAAGTACGGCGATCGGGGGGATTGTCTCAGGTCGCTGTGGATTCTGTTGAGGAGCTAGAAAGGAAGCTAGAGAGAATCTACAAACCACGGCGGGTGTGTGGGTGTCCGCCGCTGCACCCGCGCGTCGTGGCGCATGACGTGTGGTCACGTGTGCCGCCCTGTGCATGGACGAACGGCTGGGCTGCCACTGCCGCATCCGGAAGGTGGGGCGCCGGACTCCGCGGCAGGGAATGCGGGGTTGGTTTAGACTACATCTGATAATGGCAGAATTATGCTGCTGCTGCTGCTGCTGCTGCTTCTGCTGCTGCTGCTCCCAGCCACTCCCACTCCCACTCCCACTCCCACTCCCAGCACCAATGGGCCCCGTCAAGAAGTACGTCTGCCCGCTGTGCCACAGGGCCTTCAGCAGGGCAGAGCATTGCAACCGCCACCAGCTGTCCCACTCCAACGAAAAGGCCTTCCGCTGCGACCAGTGCAAGTCTGCGTTCGTCAGAAAAGACCTGTTGGTCCGCCATGTGCGCACCGTCCACGCCAAAAAGTCCGCCCACGCCGTGTCCGTCGCCACTCCGGCTGCCACTCCGGCTGCCCTCCCCGCCAGTCCCTCCGCCGCCACCGCCATCGACATCTCAACCCCCTACTACCTCCATTTCATCTCCTTCGTCTCGGGCTGGCTCTGCAAATCCCCCTTCATACCCATCTCCGCCGTTATCCCGGACTCAGATCTATACTATGCCTGCTGCTGTTTAGGGGCCATCTCAAATTCATCCTTTTCAACCGCAAACCTCCTGAAACTGAAACTGGACGGCTCCATGGCCTCCAGCTCCCTTTTCCATGCCCCTTTGCCCAACTCCCCTGTTAGCCTGCACCGGATAAACCTATCAATCCTATATACTTGGATTAATTTTCATATGGATATCCCTATAAATGATGAAATTTATAATTTTCTATCTTCTTCGTTATCTCAATTATTAAACTCAATAATCCCTAAAAATGTAAACTCTTTGGATTGGAAAAAGTTCAAGTCTTGGCAAGTTTATGAATCGTCAAAAAGATCAATTCTTATTCTACATTTAACAATTTTAAAAATAAACAATGACATTCAAAATAAAAACTCAAACTCAAAGTTGAATGTAAATGTAAATACAAATGAAATCAATAATATAAATTCTATAATTCTTCAATTATTAATACCAAGTTCTGAATTATTATTTGAAAATTTCAATAATCAACAATTTTGGTTAATGAATTTTCAAAATGAATCACTCATTTCATTTAATAATTTATTAGACACTTTTCAAAATCAAAAAAAAGAAGTCAAAATTACTGAATTTACAATTAGTTATTTATCTCAATTATCACAACTATCATCCAATTATAATAATCAACAACAATTATCATCATCTGATTTATTAAAATTATTAAATATGCCAATCATAAACAACAATGATAATTCAATTTCACAATTGCAACAACAAAACATTTTATTAAATATTAATACTTTAGATCCATTAATGAAATGTTCTTTTATATTAAAAACAATTTTACAAAATTCTTTTTTAACAAATATTGATCAAAATAATAATACAAACAATGATATTGATAATTTAAAATTATGTTTATTAAATTTTGAAAATTATCCAATAATTAATTTTTTTAATTTATTTAAAAAAAATGAATTAATTTTAAATTCTTTTTTAATTATTATTAAATTATCAATTAATGAATTATTAACTAATAATTTACAAAATAATTTACAAAATAATTTACAAAATAATCAAATTATTGATTATGATTATTTTAAAAATAAATCAATTAATGAAATTTATTCAAACATTTTATCAAATTTTAATAAAATTTCTTCAAATTTAAATATAAAATTTTCATCATCAACAACAAAAAATAATTTAACATTTAATAAATTATTTAAATTTATTATAAATTCTCCATTATTTTTACATTTAATTTTATTCTTATTATTACCTAAAAATCATTTATTATCTTTATTACAATATTTTAAAATTAATTATTTAGAATCTTTAATTCAATTTGGATTACTTGTTACAATTTTATGTTATAATTTTGAATCAATTAATCTTTTAAATAAAACTAAAAATTTAAATTCAAATGATACTAGAAATAATGATTTTATGATATTTATTTCAAATTTATTAAAAATTAATAAAATTGTTTATAATGATACATCAAATTATAATGATAATGAATTTATTACAATACAATTTATAACTTCATTACTTGATTTTTTAAATTCAATTGTTATACAAAATGATAATATTAATATTAATTGTAATTCTAATTATAATGAAGGAAAAGAATTTATAAAATTAATAAAAGCATTAAGTTTATTTAAAAATAGTATATTAATACAATTAAATTTTCAAAAAAATGAAAATGAAAATGAAAATGAAAATGAAAATGATTTACAAATAGATGAAAATGAAAAAGAAAATTTAAACACAAATGAATACAAAAATTTTGAAGAAAAAGAATTAAAACAGTTCAAAAAACATCAACCAAATGTATATGAAAATTTACAATCAAGTTTTAAAATTATTGATTTTGATTTAAATAAATCAAATCAAAATTTAAATCAAAATTTAAATCAAAATTTAAATCAAAATTTAAATCAAAATTTAAATCAAAATTCAAATCGTTCACATAGTTTTGGTTCATCAAATTCAATTTCAATTTCTACAAAAGATATTAATAAATCTTTAAAAAGAAGATCTTCTTCAATTTCTCAAAATGAACTACAAAAAATGAATTATTATTCAACTTTAAATTTTAATATTAATAAAAATAAAAATAAAAATTCTTCATTATTGAATAATAATAATAATAAAAGAACAGTAAAATCATTAAAAGTTGATTCATTAATTGATTCTGTTTCTGTTAAATTAAAATCATCATCATCTAACACTATACCTTCATTAAATAATAATTATAGTAATATTTTACCACCTCCAATTACGATTACAAATACAAAATTTATACCAAATACATACACTCCAACAACAACATTACCTTCTCTTTCATCAATAATTGCTACTTCAAATTCAACTCAAACTTCATCACAACCAAAAATTCATATTTTATCATCAAATTCAGATCCATCATCTCCAATATCAAATTTAACTTCGTTACATATTAGTAATTTACAACCTTCAATTTCAATTAGTAGCACTAGTTGTAATAGTCCATATTCACCTGTTTCTTCCATTTTAAGTTCAACTACAAATTCTCCTAAAATTCAACAATCACAATCTCAATCACAATCTCAATCACAATCACGTATAATGCAATTGCAACAAATGATTTGTAACGATAATGATAATCAAAATACTAATTCAATTATAAATACTTCACAACAAAAAGAAGAACAGAAAAAACAGAAAGAAATAATTAATATTAATGATGATGATAATGGTAATGATAATGATAATGATAATGATAATGATATTGATAATGATATTGATATGATTGATTTAGAAAAAGATGGTGCTATTTCATTAAGTATGATGGCTAGAAATAATGTTAATACCACGATTATGTAATAAATTACATATATGTCAATATTAATTTGATTTGGAATGCATTTATAAAATTATATACATGTTTATTTTATTTGTTATTATTCATTTACTTTATGTAACGTTAATGTTAGAAGATCTAACACGTAAATTCTAGGAAAGCATATCTTGGTAACATAATAATTTGGTGTATAATGGACGATGATAACACTAAATCGAGAATACCAATCTGGGTTCAGACCCTGCAGGATGGGATCATTCGCATATGTCACTGTCACTGTCACTGTCACTGTGATTTATAAATTTAAAATGACGATTTGTAACATAATAAGTTCTTCTTAATCCTTTAATACAACCAATATAAACATTCTCAATTTTTAATGTTATACACAAAGAAGAATAATGGATCATGTATAGATCTTTAAATTCTCCCTATTTTTGTTAATTTAAACTTTAAACCGTTGATGCCTATAAACATTTCAAAATTTTAACTTAATTTTAAGTTATCTCTCTTATGTAAGCAATTATTCATCTATTTAAAAGTCTAGAATTATCAATCCAAACTATATCATACCCTGGGAGGGGCATACATTACATTATTACATTACAGTTGGATCGTAAATAAATGTTTAATACTCTGTTGTGTTATATTGAAACATTCTAGGAAATAAACTCTCCATAAAATGGAATTGAAAGCCTTCTTTTAGCCCTACGTATATCTTTTGCTTTTGGCTATTTGGATCGTATATATATTTTTTAGTCTTTAGTTTATTTTTCAATGGCAACCAGCAGCCATATATATAAGATCAACATTAAATTAAAAAATTATATTGTGATAGATCTAACGTCGATTTCGTTTGATATTCAATTTCTTTTGTAAACTCGATAGGAATGATTATTAATTATCAGAAAACTTGTTTGTAAGCCATTACATGAGCTTCTTCTTTTGTAGTTGGAATAATATCACTTCTCTCATTCCAAGTGCCATAATCTCAACTATTCTCCTGTCAATATGATAATGATTACATATCTGATCTATCCTCAATTAAATTATTCTTATGAAGAAATCTAACCACTTCTTTTAAAGTGATGATTCCTTATCAATGGTTATTGAATGTGAGTAATTAGATGGTTTAGAAACCAATTAACTGATTTTCTATTGAGTGGAATTGTAATGTTATCTCCTCGTAAGAAGTGGTGGAATAAGAAGGAGTTTGCATTAGAGACTTCTTAACATTAACATTTATATTTGGGTATAAATATTTAGAAATTGTTTCTTTAGTGGATTCGAAACGTCTAGGATTGATAATAGGATAATGAGAATTCATTGTACAAGTGAATTCATATGATTCATAACCACATTTCCCAAAGATATTGTTAATGGAGAGTTTAGAAACAACAGTGAATGGCTTGGAATCAATATTGGGAAAAGCCGGAGCAATGGGGAATAATTTGCCATGAACATCGGGATACTTATGAATAATGGTAAATGGTTTAACACATTAGGAAATTTAGAAACAATGGTGAATGATTTTGCATAGATATTGGGGTATTTAAGAGCCATAGCAAATGATTTAGCCTTAAATTTTGGCAAGTAGAAGTCATTATAAATGTAATATTGATATTGATCGATATGTTTTTATAATTCGAGAAATGGTACTAATACTATGGATATTTTCTAAAATGCTTCTGTTGAAGATGGCATAAAAAAAAAAAAATTTCATAAAGAGAGGAGAAAACAGCATAAACTTCTCCTCTTATTTGACTGACTATTTGCAGTCCGAATAAGAAATAGGCATGTCCTATATTTTTGTTATTTGAAAAAAATCTTCCCCTTTTGATTACGTCGTCTAAATAAGGAATATTCGATTAAGTTCCAGAATCAGAGTAACCATCCTAGTTTTATGAAATGATTCTATAGACAGTGGAATCGCTGTCATAACGTTTGTGAGAATCATGTTGATCATAAATAATAGAATAAAGGGAAGAAGGTTGAACGGCTGAGACATGCATAAAACTCATATAATAATAATAACTTATTTAATAAATCAATCACTCTACAAATTAACAATCCAATAACTAATATCTCTACTAGACTACTAGTAGGCCCCTGGCTTGATATATTTTTGATTTGCAATTATTAATACAAATAGAATATTAATGTACGCTTCGCTTACTAGTCATTTGAATATTATAATCATTCACTTTAAACTTATAATCATATGGCAAATTATTCTTGAGATATTGCAATATTAAAATTTCTTCAGCTAACCAGCTATATGTCAATAGGCATCTTTTAAAATATCCTGGTTGAAGCCCTATTCATCCTACCCTTTTATTTTTTTTTTACTTATTCGTCTTCTATGCCTTTACATTTATATTATATGCACATGTAATCTATATTTAACACAATTGGAAGTTTTCATACATAAAGCTAGCGCTGATGTTGAAATCACATTTTCTGCAACTGGAATGAAGTCATTAGATAGAAGTTCGGTCAAAAAATCATAATGTCAAGTCATAATGAATAAATTTATGATTATTGAAACAATTATCATTTAAAATTTTAATGGCAGCCTTCCAGTTGCATTAATGCATTAATATTTGATATCTTCGATGGAGCCGAACTATTATTATAATCAGTGATTGACAGCTGCAAAAACAAATGCACAGAAGCTTTATAATTTTAATTATTTCCTTAATTTATTTATTTCAAAACAACTCCATCTCATACAAAATTGTGAATATTTATGGAAGTCATAACATATTTAAGATTTAAGATTTAAGATTAATATTTGATGGGTGTGCACGTGTTTTGTACCCCGTACAGATAAATATAAAAACTTCTGCTTCTTCACACAAATACATTTAAAGCGCCACTCCCATACCAAAAAAATGAAAGATCAAAATCGCTTTTCGATTTCCATTACAATGAAAGATAATAATAATGATCCCATTCATTATGAATACTCTCCTCCTCATCATCATAGCACGGGCACAGGCACCGATCCAGAGCCTGAAGAGGTTCCTGACAAAAATACCAGACGTGCACCACATACCAGAAGTAATGATGTATTTTCTGCTACTATAGAGAGCATTGAGCGGTTGAATATATTCAATATTACTAGGTATCGACATTATTACAAATTCTCAATTTCTATGCCTTATACATTTATTGATAAGCTTCATTTCTATTCTACATATGAACGAAGAGTCTTGATGCTAAGTGCCGAAGCTACGGAATACTCTGGGGATTATCGCCGTGATAAACTAATTACTAATAAGCTGTTTAATATTGAGATACCTAGTTTTTTGAAAGGAAAAGTCATGTATGGGAATTCTTTGAGATATAAATTGACAAGTGGATTTCTTCACATTTATTTAAAGCAAACAGATCCTGAAGATTCTGATTATACCAGGAATAAACCTAAACATAACCCAAGGTATGAATACTAATACTACGATGGTATATTTAAAGAAAAAAAAAAAAAAGGGTACCTGTAACCTACAGGCTACAGCTTATATTTGCGGTTATTGATTTTAGTCAAGAATCAGATCTTTGTTTGGTCAATGTAATTCAAATTATCATAGAAGAAGTTTGTCATTGAATGTCCCAAAGTGTCTATTCATATTCTGATTATATTTTTATTTTATTTTGTTATTTTTTCTATATTTATATTTATTTGTATTCAATATTTATTTATTATACTACTTCCTTGCACCCACCCCCTGAAAATGGAATCTTATTTCTTTAATCGACGTAAAATATAATGGTAGATACAGCTAATCAACGTCCTTACTCCAACCAAGATCTTGAAGATGCTATAAATGACGTTATAATGTATGGCGTTCCCAAAAAACGAGCAGCTAGAGAGAGAAATATTCCAATTTCCACCCTAAGAAGCAGACTTAGACGACGATCGAGAACAGAATCATTGACACCAATTACAACAAGAAATACGCATCTTCATGGTCCTTTCCATAGTCTGAATATTGAATCAGAAAGAATTCCTCGGTCTTTCACTGCACAACAATTGTTAACAGATGATGAAGAACAAAGTCTTATATTAAGAATTCTTTCATTATGTGACGCAGGTGAATGTCCAACTAAAAATGGGATTGAACAAATGGCTGAACAAATTCTAAAAATTAGATATCAAGAATTACAAAAAACCGGTATTAATATTCCAGTGGCAATTGAAGATTATACTAAAATTGGTAAAACTTGGATTTATAGCTTCTTTAAAAGACATCGCAATGTTCGATATCAGAATGGGTTAACAATTCAAGCTTATATTCGAAAACATGGGGTTAGAAGAAATATAGCAAATAGCGAACAAATGTTTGTTCATGAAAATCCTACTCCTTTATCTACAATACCCCAGGTACCTATACAAGACCCTGTACCCGACAGTAACAGTAGCAACAACATTAATAGCATTGATTACACTAATTCTGACGATGCCAATAGCTATGATCCCCCAAGTACTAATCCAGCTGGAAATAGAGAGGAAAGTTTACAAGATATTAGAAAAAGATTAAAAGATCTTTCTGATTTGCGAACAAGAATTGATACGGAGATTGAAAGATTAACCGATTTAGCGTTTGATAAAGCTGCTGCAACTGTTCGGTAAATATTATGGTGATGATGTAAAATACGCTTGTAGGATGTAAATTACACACACACAACAAACACACCTCAACTAACTGTACATCTTGATCATATGGTACCATGCCTTTAAACATCCTTCATCATAAATCTTATCATGTTTATAATCGCAAAAATATTGAAAAAGTGAAAAGAGATGAAAATCAAGCAAAAATTTATGAGAATGAGAAACGATCATTGCGTGAAAAGTTACAACGAGAGCAAAGGTTAAGATTGTTAAGAAACAGTAATGAAGAAGGCCAGGATGAGTTAAAACACGAGAATGATGTTATGATTGAGCCAATAAAACATGTTAACTTTTTTGAAGATGTTGAGGTAATTTTTATTTTCTAACAGCATTTCGTTCCATTATTATATATAATATCTAACCAAATATTTATAACTTTTAGAATCCGAGAAGTAAAGCGGCTAAAAATATTGTACATGAAGAGAAATCACCATTCGCCAAACAGCGTAAGTAATAATTGTTTTATTATTTAATAAGAGAAAGACCTCTAAAGATTATAAATATAGCTGCTCCTTGGTATGAAAAGTCGAAAGTTAATAAGGAAGATTCAACGAAAAAATTTAGATATAAAAAAGTTGATCCTGAATTAGCAAAATCATTGCATGACCCATTAAATGAGATGAATAAATTTATACAACAGACAAAGCAGTATAGAATAAAACAAGAGGCTTTAGAAAGACAATTTGGGGTTACTAATAATATTGAAACTTCATCTTCAAGTACTCATAATACTATGCAGCCAACTAATGATAAGTCTGGGTCTATTAAAAGAGATAAATCTCATAAAAAATCTATACACAAAATCCATAAAGACGAACATCATTATAGGCATAATCACAGGCATGATCGTAGGCATCATACGCATCATCATAGACATTACAAAAAACAACTCAAGGAATAAATATCTTTTATAAAATGAATATTTAAAAGAACAGAATACATATACCATATATTCCAATTAATGTAATAATATGAATTTACCACCAATGGTAAACATCAAAAATCAACAACTTAATAATAAATAAAACAAAAGTCAATGTATAATAAACATACAGATTATAAAACAAAATTCAAAATATAATAAACATACAGATAATAAAACAATTCAACTATATTACACCAAATTAATTTATCTTGACTCTAGTAATGCATCATAATGTTTTTTTTCATCTCCTGACCTGATATATCTCTTAGGCAGCAACACAATTATAGTGTTCTCGAGTTGTTCATATGGAACAACCCCTCCATCACTTTTCCAAGTTATATGATGAGGTAAATTTATCTGGTACCATTTAATAATAGATGATCTTTTTAAAAAAATAAAATGATCTCTGACTTCCAAAACCCGAACTTTCATTAATATAATTCTTGCATGTGGAATTGAATGAATCTCCAAGTTTCCAACATGATCTGGCGGAAGTTGAATTGTTAATTTATAATAATAAGCATGTGATTCAATATCTATTACTCTTAAAGTTTCTATTGGTATTTTTGTACGGGTTGTATTTGAACTTGGGGATCTTGTGAGTGGTACAGCCATTTTGAAAACAGTGTATCTTGGTGTTTTTTTTTTTCAATAAAGTAAAGATTATAAATTGGAAGGAAATAAAATGGCGAGAAAAGAGTAAGAATAAAGAGAGGAAGGAGACTTTTTATATTTACCAATCTTTTAGGTCATATACACATTTTTAGTCATTTTACTTCTTCTTCACCTTTCAGCATTCAAAAACAACCAATGATATACTTTTCTTACAGGACTTAATTTGGTCATTAAAAATAACTATCTGTTGCTGAGTATTGTTGTATCAATCAGATGTGTCAAGGCAGTAAACTTCTGGTTGAAGTTAGCTTTACCCGATTTATCCTTCATTTCGGGTCGGCGGATCTTGCGATTGGATTCACATTCAACCAAATACAATCCAAGGACCCATTATGGGTTCTTTTAAAACCTTAAATCTTAGTAATGTTCCAAAGCATCTTAGATTTCATCACTTTCAATCTCCTCTCTCTTGAAATACTTAAATATAATTCATGCTGTATAAAAAACCTTTCTCTTTGGTTCTTGTATTTCAAATTATGAGCTAGAAAACTTAAGATTTTTTAATGCATACCACTATATTCTTCGAACAATTTTATTGTGATGATATAGTTATATATACACTGTTTCTTTATTAACTAATAAATTTTGGCCTAAATAATCGAATGATTTCCCATTTGGTTTTAACTACTAAATTAAAACGTCAAGTTTCTAAAATTTGAAATTCGTATTTTTAATTAATTAATGGTAGAGCTATTGATTAGACAATTACAATATTAATTCATTCCAATTATCTGAAAATAGAATTTGCTGTCCCAAGAAGTCATGGATTATTTCTTTGTGAACTCTTTTCTAGGTATTCAAAAAAAAAAACTTATAATTATAATTATAATTAGTCATATTAAAGAAAAACGTCTATATATAATTAAATATATAATATTATTTACTGGGCAAAATGCATACAAAAGTTAATTTATAATCTGAAGGATTGTATAGACTATTAACTAGCAATAAGAACAATGCCATAGCCACGTAAATAAAGGATTTTTTAATAGACTTCATGATTAAAGGTATTAATATTGGTCATACTTATTTCTATTCAAATGACTATGGCTATGCTCTTCTATATATATATATATATATATAGTTCAAAAAACTATTCTCGGAGAGTAATAATAAGATATCGATATAGTCTGGGAAAATACAATTAATGTAAACACGTACGATTGAATGAGTGATCCTTTTAAAATTAGTGAGGAATTATAAGAGTTACAAACGGTCGTTACCTATATATGCCATGATTAGCAGGTTATCCTGATAAGAAGCTTATTCATCCTACAATCAATATCTTTCGATATTGCAATTGACAGTTAATGTTGCAATCTTTAAGTGACAAATAGACTAAACTTTATATTGTTGCACTATCGATGTGATGACAGTTGGGTGGGTATAATGCACTTTTTTTATCTCTATACTATGGAAAAAATCTTTTCCAAGTATAATCGCAAAATCTTGAACATAAAGATATTTCTATAGCTCTATTATTGGTTTTAAGTGCTATGATCATATGCATGATAGATAGGTAGACAGTCAACGGTTATATGTAACTATAATTCTAAAATTAGTACCAAACTTGTCAGTTATAGGTTTCTGCAAGTGAGTTCATTTTCAGGAACATAGTCAAATAGATATATTATTATAATGAGATTTTAACGTTAGGACAATTTAAAATCAAATTTTAATACTTGATTAATGTTCAATTTTCTCTATTATCTTATAATCAGCATGCATATGGTTATATTATAATTGGCTTGTCTGCAACTGATAGCTAGTGATGACAGTTCTGACTTTTTCGGATACCAATATCGATTTTCAGTAATCATTAATTCGTTTTAGATCCAACTAATTAAAAGATAATCCAAAATAGTCATATATGGTTATATACAAGACTCTAGAGCTAAAATATAATTATAGCTATTAATGTTGTCATTCGTGATTTCGTGATCATTTGCAAAATCTATATAAAATCCAAATATTAATAGACTCAAATAATACCCTCGCTAGACGTCTTTAAACTTTTTAAAAAATGGAATTGCAAGGCTCTAATTCCAACTCTAAATATTACAGTATTAATTTCAGTTGTAACCCACATTTACATGAAGTTTTAGTTATAGCTATGAGTTTTTGACTAGCGGCAATAATAAGTTATAGCGATCTTAAAGATTGTAACTAATATTGTAGTGGTGGGTTCGAATGGCGGGGAACAGAAAATATATATAGTATATCTCATGATTCAGACCCACATCATTTTCTAGAAGCTTAGATATAAGACTATATAATAGATAAGCCATTCATTATAATAAAGTTAACTATAATAATATTGCACTTGCTTTTTAACTGGTATTTATAACCTTATATAATAGTTATATAATTATAGGCCTATAATATTTGATCTAAACTATCAGAGTATCTTACAGATGCATAAATATATAATGGCTACATAATATCCATCATGTTATTAAATTTCCATACTTCATCTTAAACATATACGTACATTATATTACTATCAATCTAGATTTTTAAAAGTTATGTTTATATATATATATATATATCAGTTACTTTAATCGCTGTAGTCATGTTTTATTCACTATATATCAATATATATTTAATGGGTCATCAGTTAGAGTGCAAAGTCGTTCCAGTCAGAAAATTTTTGAGAGCATTCGAAATTCGAAATTTGAAATTCGATTTATAAATGGCTATGGAGAAAAGGTAAAACCTCGCCCATTTGGTCGGAGTAGGTCACACCTCTGCTTACACTGGGTTTGTAATGAAGCCATATGTGGACTAAGAGACGAGTCTGGATTCATTACAGAATCTTCATTCAAGCTTTTGAAGGCTAGGTGGTGTTCTTCAGTATGACACTGTCACAATCCATAAATCAAAAGAAAAAAAAGAAGAAAAACAGGAGGAGGAGGAGGAAATTCAAATGGGACAATTGCGATGGCCTGTGTGCTTCATGGGCCTGATTCCCATTGAAAAACGTGTGGCACAAGATAGGAGACATGCAATCATAGTATGGCGTCAAATAGATCAGGAATCGTCTTTAAAAACTATTTTCAATCCGCTAGATCAATCGCTTTTTGATCGGCTCATCACACCCCAAAGCAATTACAGCGAGTTGACGCAACAAAAGAAGACGATATTTATCACTAGATTTTCCTCTAGTGATACTTAGGTAGGCTAAGGAACGTGATATCTATTTTGTTTGATAATATTTCCTTGAGAATTGGTTCTTTAATCAAGATTTTATGTTTATAAACTGTATCAATATGTTTTTCAGAGTAAAACAAAATGACCTTATAACTAACTACGGATGACTGTATATTATAAATGTATCCTTTGCCAGTTTTTATACCAGTATGCTGCATATAAATTTGTTCTTTGTTCTTCAATGTCATTGTACCGGCTGCCTCAAGATTTTGCAATACTGTTCCTTAAAATTATTGCTTTACATAATATATATTAATTACGTAATACTTCCATATCTATATTTTCTGGTTTAAAATGAAAGTTTGCAATTGATTAATAGGGTTGTGATGTGTAGGCCTTACATATATGTAATAATTATGTATTACCAAATAGCCTCCAACATGGTGTCAATATTAGAGTTATATTTAGGCTCCCAATACTATACTATATTTAAATTTCTATAGGGTACTAAGTAGTCTCTGTGTTTGTGCCAGTACAAACTTAAATAATCATAGAATCCCCCAATCAATCTCATTTAATATTCGTAATGTAACCCTACTAGTAGAAGTTGAATAGTGGCCTGTTACAAGTTTAAATTCGTTCCACTGTACACCGTACTTCGCTTTTTTTCCGGCATAATGAAAAGGTGGAACATTACGCTACTTATTATTATTATTTTTACACATACACAGTTAGCCGAAAACTATGTATTTACAAAATTTTCAAACAGATGAGCTCAGAAACTTATATATAGAAATGTACAGTATGATTGTATCTTTTCTTTAATCAATAAATCTAAAGTAGGCCTAGGGATTATTTGTGACAGTGACCATTTTTAATATATTGCAAACTATTCATGTCATTATTAAGCGAGTTAGATAACGAATTAATTTAAAAGATTTCTGCCAATTAAAGTGCTTTCAGGGGTCTTTTCTTATCAAGTGCCTTCCGTACGATTCTCAACTTGTCATTTGTGACGAACTTCGCATTCTGTAACCAATTTCCTCCCCAAAAGGAAATAAAGATGGTAGTTGCGTTTTTACTCATTATATAATCGTATATTAGTCCTCAAAAAAGACAATACCGATAATACGACTACTCCTAGAAACTCCCTTCATCAAATAAATTTTTACATTTGAAATCAGAGTAAAAAAACATATAATTCACACATATATGGTATAAGACCATGGGGAACAAGCCATGACTTATTAATATTATAATAAATAGTATAATCCACAACTATTAACACGTTGTAAATTGGAATTTAAATAAATAGATCCACAGTATCAGTAATACTCTCATTGTGATCGTGTAATCATAATTATAATCAATAGAACTAATTATAACAGCTACCTATATCTAGTATACCGAGAAAAGCGCGTTCACTTATAGCATAAATTCTTTCAACAAAAACACGTTTAAAATATCTCCGAATTTTGTAAATTCGTAAGAAATTGGATTTATTTTTGGGTCATCATCCCATGACATATCTTCTGGTAGTTGGACCAGGAACCATTTAACTTTCCCGATTTTATTTAAAGATATGAACTCATCCATATATTCGATGATTATCCCCCTTATGAAAAGTGTGCTTGTGTATGTGTTTAGATAAATTTCCAACTTATCTAACAGAATATAGGGAAATGGGATTGAAAATCTGTAGTACTCTGGATATGGTTCAATCTTAGAGACTTTAAGGGGTTGAATGGTGGATTTTCTGGAGCGTACAATTGGAATTGCCATTTTGTGATTATAACTAACTCCACTCTTTTTATATTGTAAGGTGTAATATAATGAGAGATAGAAATGCAAACAAAATTAGTTAAGAAATTTCTGGTTGTTTTTATAGTTTTTGAAATCTTATTATATGACATTAAATATTATAATTGAAGATCTATTGAAGATTATAATTTTTATAGATCTAAAACACTTTCATGAGTGGAAACAGTGTATATTGGTTTGCAGAATAATAAAAATTTTGAAAATTTAATATTAACTGTCATCTGATTATTATTTTTGTGGGGATATATTGATTGAGCCATTTCATACATATGATCATGATGGAAATAGGTTGAATGGTCATGATAATGTTCCATAATTATATAAATTCATTGGCCTAACGCTTATAATTAACAATATATTTATTTATATATATTTATTTTTAAATTTTGAAGTAAAGTCTTGAGATCTATATTTATATAATAACCTATAATAGGCATTTTCATATAAATGATTATAATTAATGATAATATTGTGCGGCATGTTCTTATGTTCTATACCAGTACAATTTTTTTTTCACCTATTGTTAGGGATATTCTTAAGCAAAGGGTATGTGAATTAAATGGTGATCTATGCTTTAATTAATTAGCGAATCATCCAAAATTCTTCGATGACCTCTACACACCTTAATTGACACCTAAGTAAAAACTAGTAGTGATTTGTAAGAGAAGAGTTTGGTGATTGAATTATTCCATACACTCGGCGAATTAGATTAATAATTTTAAGCCAATTTCCCTAACATTAATCAGCGGATATACAAGATAATAATTAGTGTATTTAGTGGTTTCTCAGAATAGTTGTTAATCATAGTTCAAAACAATAACTAGCGATTTAACTAAAAGTTATATCGGATAATTTGCTAATTAATTTTCAATATTTTCACTAATAGGTCTTGACACTACTGCTACCAATTTTGAAAAAACTGTTATTATTTAGAACATAAAAATATATCCATTCTGCACACTATGATTATGCATATAACTTTCATGACTATCGAATTTATTATAACTTAGAAAATAGAAAAGGGGGATTTAGATATTTCAAAAGTCAGATACTAGGCCGCGCATCACCGAAACTCGAACACCAAACAAACACATTTTGGCGAACAGTATCGAAGCGGATTTTGACGATTACAAGGCAAACCCAAAGCTTTTCTTGACTGGCAAATAGGCGAGTCGTGGAGAGCTCATGAACAATCCAGGCGATATATATGATAATTTTTAGTAAAAACACGAGCAAAAAAGTACAGAAAGAATATATATAAAAACGCCAAATTTTTTGTCGATGCGTGGCCTACCAGATACAAGCATGTATAATCATTAATTAAAATGAAGTCAATAATATTGGTGCAAAAGAAGAGAATTATTTTGTCACTTAAAACAAATTACAAAATGGCTATAACTAATTTTATAGTACAATTAGTAATTTGTTGGTTTCTATAATTAACTAACCATGTCGATTAAGCAGTGAATAAAAAACATCTACCAGTGGAATATGTAGAGCTTGGATATTTACTAAAAGAAAGAAATTTCAAAAGGTAGAAAAGAAAATGGCACCTTTATTTCCTTTTTGGTAAAATGGTTACGGCGGGATGTCTCGAAATTCGCTCTCAGGCTAAACTCCAACTTCTGTTTTAGTAATGGACAAGGGAAAATAAAGCTTTTCCTTGCTCTCTTTTCTATAGTTTAGTGTGTGGTATGTGTTGATTATAAGAAAGAGGTAACCTCCAATTGCAATATAACGAATTATGCAGCGAATTATTATTTAAAAACAGGCCAATTGTACAGCTTACTGTGAGTGGCGAAAGAATCTTGTATTTTGGCTGTAACGGTGGTTCCACTGGTATCATATTCTTATTATAATTAGTTGAAAGTATATCATCACAATAATAGCGCTATTAAATATTGTAGATAAATTGATATATATGTATATTATAAGGTTATATTGATGTGAATAAGAATATATATATATATGCAAAGACAAATTATCGGAATAATTATGAGGTTATATCGGCACACCTTCCGACAGAAGTCTATATTATACTATTGTAATTTAATCAACAATTACAAGAGTTATAAATCTAGATAAATTGACTCCCATAAGCTTATGTATACGGATCTCCGAAAACAGCATGATCATGTTTATTCACTATGACCAATACCATCACTATATAAAAAAAGATATAATAGCCATTCATAATATATAGTGAGCTCCTGATGGAGAAAGCTAAAACAGGAATTGGGATATATAATATTAATGTATGCAGCACGTAACCTAATATTAATTAATATCTTATACATATAGTTAAGATCATATTAACCTTGATCCTTCCACTATAAACTAATTTAGGTTCTGAATTGGTACTATTTATTAATTGAAATTTCAAGCTTAATTATAATTAATCTTAAAAGTAATAGTTAACCATGAACTTTCCACATCAATGGCCAACTCAATTATTTGCTGCTTCCCATTGTAAGTTGCATTTTTCTATAAACATGTATGTAGTAAATATGGTTATAAGAATACACTATTAACAATCATTTGAATTCATATGTCAAATAAATGGTACATCTCTAACCGTGTTTCCGGACAGTAAATACGAACAGAAATCTCATTGCATTAATTGCAATTGGTCCCGATTGGGAAACATAATATTATTGGATAAAATTTAGAGATAAAATATTATTATATTCTCACAATTAATATCGAAAATGCAATATAATGCTAACAAAAAATAGGGGAACCTTCGAGTGGCCATTTGGATTTGTTATATTTTAAGCCTTTGGATGACATTAGTACTAGATAGTAGGTATACTTAAAGAAAAAAAGTTTTATTTGGCACCATATACTGAAATATATGTTATATTATGATTGCAAACATGTATACCAGTACGTCCTATAAGTATATTTATTTATATAAGATACGTGTAAGTCCAAGTGTAATATTTAATAGTTGTTCATATTCATAAAGTTAATTAATGTCATAATAATTATATATAATGTTACAATTTATATACATCTGGCTTACAATATTGATAAATTTTACGAAGAAGGTTGAACGTTAATAGGCTTCGAAATATTCCTGATATTATGAAGTAGTAAATATCTTTTGATAGATTTTGAGTTAGCTATAGCTATATGGGACCAATATAATAGCAAGATATACAAAAGCTATAATTAACTATTACTACGGTTCAGGAGAATGTTAATTATAGCAAAAGGATGGTCACCCCCATAACCCTATAAACGACACTTACTATTATTATGGGTCTGCTAAATAAAGGGTAAGTTACGCACCAACCGCCAGTTCAGAAAATCATCTCGAAATTTCATGCCCGGTAAAACTTTTTAAAATACCCAGATCCATACCAAAATGGCGTATAGCAAAACAAACCCCATCCCCCTGACCCATAAACTGAGAAATGCTCAAAATTTAGAAGACCCAGTTGGTAAACCACGAACCCTTTACCTACATAATATATATATCATATTAATTAATTGGTTGCAGTTGAATATTAGATTTAAAATGATTATGGATTCTGATATATATCTAATATCCATAATTCTAAACTAGATCTAGAGCTCGATAGGACCATGTGTTGTGTTGTCATTTTATAAATTTTTTTTTTAGATTTACTTATAATAAATATAATTACTGTTAAGACATATAGATATGAATATATTAATATTCAAATGCAAATATATCTGAAAAGTCTGAATCAGATTCGAAATTATCAATTATTTTTCTAGAAGCTACAACAGCAAAATGTTGCGATTATATACGTTTATGTATAGATTCACACAGTGCACACATGAGCAGATACGCTGTAGTACACCATATTTGGAAATTGATACAGGATCCTGATCAATATTGAACCCGTAGTAGATTTTGCAACTTTGTAATTGTTATACCTAAATATATTCTTCACCTATACTAATTTCTTATATACTTATATCTAAAATATACATGTAGTGTAGTGTTATCCGTGTAATTCTACCAATAAGCCTACACTTGTACGCCGTAACTAATTAATCATAATATAAATGTAACTGGTGACTTTAATTTTCACTGTGTCTATATTATGCATACCTAACTTGCAACTTTGTCGCTAGAGTACATTTATTATAATTAAGATATACTACAATGGAATGGCTGACTACATTCATTTTTGTCATAAAAATCTAAAATAAATCTGCTTTTCTGAAGTACTAAGGTGTCAAATAAGGTGAAGTGCGACCAAGAAATATGTTCATTTAAATATACTAAGGTTAAGATAAATAGTTTTAGGTTCGTGCTTACACAAGTAGCTCATATAAGCTAAAGTTATAGATATTCATAGCACCACTTGTTTAGGTACCCAGATTTAATATATATATTCTTATTTTTATTCCTATGACCATATATAAAACACACAGCTGTGTTCTTGGGTTAATAAATCATTAACCTTAAGCCCAGGAATATGTAATGGAATTCAATTAAGTCAATGATACAATAAGCACGACCCAACCGAATGGGAGTGTGGTGAGCTACAAACAATGTTCTATATAATCCATAATTGTGAGATATAAAATGAAGCTAGAATAGCGAGTGGTGTCTCAAATTACTACCGGTATATATGAAAGACAGACTGTTTGCACTACAGCGGTCAATGTTTATTCACAGAAAAGACATAGATGATGTGCAATAAAATTGCAAAACTAGATCAGAAGTTTAAGTGCTCAAGTGAACTCCATTGAAGCATCTAACATTCAGTAGAAGCCTGTCATACGTGATCAATCAATATATGCGAAAAAAAAGCAAAACAAACAAACAAACAAACAGGAGATAGGCCTCCAGCAGGAGTGAAACGAGTACTAAATAACGAGGTGTGACCAAATTCAATCTCTATTACTGTACGAAATACAGCCATAGGCAATCTATCCGTGGCTCATATTACATGTAAGTAGATAAATAAGCATATTCATATTCTAAGTTTACATTATCTGACCTTCTCTAGGTCTGGTCTGCTTTGTATAAAGCGTCTCTGTGCACCGCTTATTTCATACTTCCAAGCTTGATTGCGGCATTAAATCTGCCATATCAGTTTTTTTGAAGATTTTGATCATGATAATTTATAATAACATGATAGTGTTACCACTTTATACGAGCTCGAGTTTCACCTGGAACCACACTTCAACAGCTGAGGTAGTGTACAAATTGGAGAGCTAGGTTCAAGGATTCTGTCTTCAACATCAATTAGTGTAGGGTCTGTGGACTGTATTGTAAAAATTGAAATTGAAATTGATCTTGAGATAATAGTGCTATTGTAAGTATGCATATGCGTCATCGTATAAATGCCGTTTACGATTACAATACATATACTGCGCGTCACTGAAAATAAACAACTTTTAGGAAAATCAAAAAAGTTTTAATACCCCTCGCGGAAAATGTGACCACGGCACCAAAATTACTTCATTTATATATATTAAAGACGACAGAAGGTAAATAAGTGGCACATATCAATCTTATCATTTCAAATTAATTTTTGCATCTTTTGCCAAATATTTTATATATCTCTATCCCTTAACTATGTAGGCCTCCAGGTTTCGAGGCCATTCAAATAATTATATAAGAGGCATTGTAATGTTTGCATATAATCATGTGCATTAAAACAATATGAACTTACCTTATCCGGGTGAGTAAATGCATATGCATGATGATATATTTCCTCATGGCGTATAGTATGTACCATTACATGCATATTGATGAAGAAAAATTCGCGAGAAAAAAAAGTTGTTCATTTTCAGTGACGCCCATCATATGTAGAGTATAGTATTAAATGGAAGTTTATGAATTGAAACATTATTAACGCATATATATATGATAATTATAAGATCATATTTAATATTAATTATGTTACTCTATACTAGCGTATACAGATTATTATTGTATTTACGCACATAGAGCTCTAGATCTTGATCCATATAATTGCTAGCACCCCCGATTGATTGACTTCATTGTTTTGGAAGTTCTTTTTCTCCTCTATAAAACAGGGGAAGAATTGTCTAGATTTCTTCATAATTTTATAACTCTCATGATTCCTATCTAATATCTATCATGATTTATATCTCCGCTGATTTTGGGTTATTGACATTAACACCATGTACAGCAAATCATTTGCCATAACCAAAAATTAATTCCCTCTAAACACAATTATAGTAGCTTTATTGCCAAATAGCCATATATCGAAAACTTCTCCCTTAAATTATACTCGGCTTAAAGGAGTGAGTACTAGCACTGGCTTAGATAATTTCATTTAGAGCCCCGCGCATCTGCTTCAATGTGGTAGATAATTATATTGTATAAAAGGGATTACCAATGAGTTTTCCGGTAATTTTTGGCCAATAGAACAAATGAATTTAGAATCATCTTTGGTGCAAGGATAATAGAGTGTCAAGTTGTTAACACATGACAGAAACTCCTTCGTGAAATTTTGTACTAAGCGCAAGAATATATAGAGGATTGTAATTGAGTGACATCATTATATGATTATCTTATAAACGATCCGCCATTATAATATTATAACTCCACCGACTGGTCCTATAATAAACTATAGATCAAGCTGAAAATAGTAATCTATAACAACAGTTAGCTATAGTTATAATTATTTATTTATCAACGCGTTCACATAAGGTTATGCATGAGCAACATTGAAGACATATTCCTATAGCTGTAGCTACCACCAGTTGAAGTTTATATATAATTAGTTGTATATATATGAAGAATATCTATTAATTGTATTCATTGGAAATATAATTGGCCATGGGTTTAGAACTTCATCATTAGTCAATTAACTTCATATAGCTAGGATCTACAAAATACTTTCTTGAAGTTGAAAGTTTAAATTAAAGGAATGCAATAACTATAACCAACATTAAACATTAAACGATAACCAATACAAAGTCTTAAATAACAATCTAAATTTAAATGGCAGATAACAAACAACAAACAACAATTAAAAAATAACAAATAACAAATAACGAATAACAAATAAACAAATATGAATACTAACTCGACAAATATTAATAAGATGTTTTAAAGAAAAACAAAATATTTTAACCGATAATAAAAATTTCTTTAAAAAATGCTATTTTGTCTATAAATAATACATGATTGCATATACAATATAGGCACCATAACCCAATTTCACCTTGTTTTTTAGTCTTTTGATTAAAATTTACAACATTAGGTAACTCAGTAATAGGATCAATTTCCTTAAACCATTAGAGATGATTCATCTCCGGTATCTAAAAACATAAATAAATCTAAATCCATTCTATCCAATTCCCAAGGATTAAAATCAATATTTGAACTATTTGATAGATTTTGATCTTGATATTGAAAATTATTACTATTATGACATTTTGATGTTTCCAATGTTATTTGTTGGGAATTGGTGAAGGAAGGTATTAAAGGAGGTGGTGGCATATTAATATTAATGTTAGAATGCATTTCTGGAAGATATGGAGGAATAGTGGTGTTGAGATTTAAAGTTGATGAGTTCGTGCATGGGAATAAATTCATGCATTTTGGTATTGTTGTTGGTGTCGGATTAGAGAATTGAGTTGAAGAAGTTGATGTTGCTGAGATATTCATTGGTAATTGGGATGAAGAACTTGTCATTAGGGTTTGATTTAAATTAAAAGTATGATTTTGATTTTGGCTAGATAATGTGTTCATAATAGGAATAGATGGATTGTTTATTGATGGAATTGAAGATGTAAAAGGTCTCAATGTTGGTTGAGGTAAATGATTTAAAGGTCTATTGTTAAAAGTTCCTTCTCCAGTAGCAGTTGTAGTAGGAGTAATAGTTTGACATAATGAATCAGGAACATGCCTTTGCATACATGTACTTGTTTCATTATAATTGGGGGAACCATTAAGTAATATTTGTGATGGAGGAGGAAGATTTGTTGTAACTTTACTAATTGATCCATATGTATTGTTGTTATTCTCATTGTCAGTAATTGAATGTGCTAATGGAGAAGATGTATAGCCAGTTGGTATTATTCGATTGGAAGATGGTAAAGGAAGGCTATTTTTATTTGTAATGATTGAATTTAAAGAATCGCCATTTTCATTATTTGAAGTAGAAGATGTGATTAAAGTTGAAGCATAATTTGTGCAAGAATTTGAATTTGAATTTGCATAGGCATTTGAATTTGCATTCGCACAAGAATTTCCATTTGAATTTACAGAAGAATTAATATTTGGGTTCGCACAAGAATGGATATTTGAATTTCCATCAGAATTTGAATTTGAAGGGTTATTACCATTATCATTATTAGTACCATTCCAAATTTTTAATTTAAAATTTATTTTATTAAAAATATTTGGTAAAACTTTTTGTAATAATTTTAAATAATCATCACAAACTTTTCTTGGTGCATTCCAATCTTTTCCAAAAATATTTAAAACTTGTAAACCTAATTCTAAATTTTTAATATAAAAATCAATTTTTTCATTAAATATATGAGAATATTTATGAGTTCTATAATATGATATTATAGCAGCAATGAAAACATAAATTGATGCAGATACACAACATGTCCAAACTGGATCTTGTTGTGTTAAATTTGAAATTAATGTTAAATCAGCTAATAATTTAATAATTGATTCTGCTGCTTCAACTGCTCTTTTTGTTGAAATTATTTTTGTATAATTTGATAAATCATATATTTTAGTACCATGAGGTATTAATCTTTTTTTAACAGCATCTTCAAATATATTTTGTGAAGTTGATGATTGAGGTTGAGGACCAGTTTTTAAAACACTTGGATGTCTTGATAAATGTTCAGTAACTAATAAAGATTGAGGATAACTTAATAATATAATAGCATAATTTAAATCTAAAATTGCTTGTACAACACCAGCATTTAATTGGGCATCTGCACCAAACATTGTATATTCTGGAGAATCTGATCTAGTTAGATTTAATTTTAAAGAAGCTGATTGTATAAGAACTTGTGTACATAATTCTTTAGCATCTTTGGGCATTTCTATACCAGATTTTGAAGAAGAAGAAGAAGGTAAAGATAAATTTAATGGAGCTTCTAATAAATGTTGATAATATTGTACCATTTCATCAATAATTAAGGTTGCTTCACTTTTAGCAATATAAGAATGACCTTTTAAAATTGGATATTTTATTTTGATTTGTTTTAAAACTAATTTACTTCTTTTTAATTGATTTGAATTCATTGCAATATCTAAACAATAACTTTCCCAAAATGATCTTCTTGATAATTCTAAAATTAAATTAAAATTAGTTTTTGAAATTAAATTAATTATTCTTTTTGATTGAAATAATTTTAAATTTGATTGTTGTGTTGATGTAAAAGAATCTAATTGATGTAGATTTGAATCTAATAATAATGAAACAGCCATTTCTCTAATAATAATTGATTTTGTTGGATCATATAAATGAATATATAATGATAATAAAATTATTGATTGTAATCGGATTAAATCAAAAGGACCAGTTTCGAATTCTGAACGACATTTCTTATATATGGTTTCTCTAGCTGATTGGTTGTTAACATAAGTAGTTGAAGTATTAGAATTTGTATTTGTATTCGTATTTGCATTAACATTTGTTTTTGTATTAGTTTTTGATGTAGAATCAGGTAAAGTTTTCAAAAAATAAAGTTGTAAAACAGAAAATAAATCAGGAATCTCTGCAATTTCGGGTAATAATTCTCTTTCGAATAATATTGGATGAAACTTGTGAAACCTAGCATAGAATGTTGGTATAACTTGATCAAGTGGTGCTGAATCTTGATCAGCTCGACTTAAGTAAATAACATTACACGGAGAGAAAGTCTCTCTTATTTCTCTTTCATCATGTACATTAGTATTTAATTTAATTTGTTCTTGTTCTTCTTCTTTTGGTTGTTTATTTTCATTTTCATTTTCATTTTCATTTTCATTTTCAAGTTTCATTTGAGCCTGTTTTAAAGTTGTAATAATCCGTTTTTTGACTTTCTTTGCCTTATGAGAGGCTCTTTTTGGATATACACATTCGAGGTTGTGTAATCTACATCGACGGCAAGGCTGTTGACCTCCACATCTATAGTGTTTTTCCTTACAATTTGTACAGGCAGCCATTTCACCTGCTTAAGTTTTTTTGAATATTTAATAAGAGGCCATGTGATTCGGGAGGGTGTGTTTTACATTGCTATCTCTCGGGTGTCCGGATGTTGGGTTTTTGATGCGTCACGCATTAAATATTCGCAAAACTGGTGAATAATATTCGGGGGTATTAGTATAGAGTAATTAACGTACTATAAGAGTGAGATCTTTCCAGGATAAGGAGGATAATTATCTGCCATGTAATTCTTAAGAAATTCAAAACCAAACAGATAAAAAGATCGCGATCTTTGAGGCGTAAGGGTGTTACATCCAACGAAACTAACTTTACAATTACAGAAATGAAAACATCAAATTGGAGAAAATGAATCTTTTAATTGATAAACATGAACGATTTTTTAAATTTGCATTAACAGTTCTTCCAGATTATGTAACATCATTAGATTCATCATTGATTGGAATTGCATATTTTTCACTTTGCGGATTAGATTTGATTAAAACACCTATTGAAAAAATTTATAAAGATCGATTAGAATGGGTTTATAAATTATTAGTTCCATCAAAGGAAGGTTTTAGAGGATCATTAACACATGAGTATGAAGAAGATCCTCCTCATATTGCAGCTACATATTTTGGATTATGTATATTGGCTACTCTAAAAGATACAGAAATGATTTCAAAGTTAGATCGATATGCAATGGTTAAATATTTGAAGAAATGCCAAAGAAAGGACGGAAGTTTTGCACCAATTTATATCAATGGAGAACCAAGTGGGGAAGAAGATACAAGATATTCATTATGTGCGGTTTCGATTAGGTCAATGTTATTTATGAATGAGCCGCCACCAAAGGAAATTGATATAAATGTTGAAAAGGCAATTGAATTTGTTAAAAGTGTTAAGACTATTGACGGTGGGTATGCAATGAATGAACTAGGAGAATCGCATGCGGGACTCACATTTTGTTCCATTGTGACATTAAGTTTATTAGGAGCTATTGGTATAGATGATGAGGCGAATGAAGATACGGTAAGATGGTTGGTTCATAGACAAATAGGGCCGAGGTGTGGTATAGACGAAATTAGCGTTGGCAAATGCCTTGAAGATGGGATCGATGTGTACGATATTGGAGGGTTCAATGGAAGGACGAGCAAGATTGCAGACACATGTTACTCGTTTTGGGTCTTGGGAGCGCTATCGGTGTTGAAACCCCAAAGCTACTCAACGCTGATTGATGTTGGTCTGCTGGAGAGATACATGCTGCTTGAAACGCAGCAGCCGATTATCGGAGGATTTTCGAAAAACCGGGCGAAAGCCGAAGACGAGGAAGAAGAGCCCACGTTTGCCTTTGACAGGTTCTGGACGAACAATGGGAACCGGATCGACAACACCCCGGACGTGTACCACAGCTTCCTGGGGCTTGCTGCGTGTGGCCTGGCGAAGAGCGAGCATCTCCGTGGGCTTCTCAACGATTTCGATGGCCGTCTGTGCATTTCAACGGCCGCCGTGCTGTTTCTGCGAGGGTTGGGTTGGGACGCGGCGTCACGTGCGCGCGAGTGAGTGTGAAAAGCGGGCTCGGCTAAGCCAGCGGCTAATGGGCAGCTCCTTCCACCCCGAGCGGCCCCACTTTTTGTAGCTTAATACACATGAATACTTAAACCCCCAGTGTCCCCCGTGTTTAGTGAGCTTTCCAAATTAGTAACCCCAGTTGTGCGACTTTTATGATGCTCAGATTGTCTTCTGCTTCTTTTGCTGCTGTTAACTTCTCTTCTCCCCTCAAACTGAAACTGCTGACCAGCACCCTCAAAATGTCCACTGCAGCAATCATCACCGACAACGCAAAGCCCAAGCCTGACACAGTCATTTCCGACATTTCAAGTTACACCCACAATTACAAAGTGGACTCTCAATTGGCCTTCAAAACTGCTCACTACTGCTTTTTGGACTCCCTTGGTTGCGCTCTGGCTGCCCTCAAATATCCACAAGCCACCAGCATCATTGGCCCTGTTGTCCCCATGACCGTCCCGCACGGTGCTAGGGTAATTGGTACTTCTTTCGAATTGGACCCTGTACAGGCTGCTTTCAGCAATACTGCTTTGATCCGCTGGTTGGATTATAATGATTGTTGGTTAGCTGCTGAATGGGGTCATCCTTCTGACAATTTAGGATCCATCATTTCTGTTGCTGACTATTTAAACAGAACTGGCCAGGCTAAATTCACTGTTAATGATGTTTTGGAAGGTTTGATTAAATGCCATGAAATTCAAGGTTGTCTTGCTCTTGAAAATTCCTTCAATGCTGTTGGTCTTGACCATGTTTTATTAGTTAAAGTTGCTTCAACTGCTGTCGTTTCAAAAATGTTGGGTTTAACTGAAGATCAAACAATTGATGCCTTATCTCAAGCTTTTGTTGATGGCCAAGCCTTAAGAACTTATCGTCATGCTCCAAATACAATGTCTCGTAAATCTTGGGCTGCTGCAGATGCCGTTGCTCGTGCTGTTAATTTAGCTTATCTTGTTAAAAAAGGTCAAGGTGGTATGCCTTCTATTTTAACTGCAAAAACTTGGGGTTTCTACGATGTTTTATTTAAAGGTAAAGAATTCAAATTTCAAAGACCTTATGGTTCTTATGTTATGGAAAATGTTTTGTTTAAAATTTCTTTCCCTGCTGAATTTCATGCTCAAACTGCTGTTGAAGCTGCATTAACTGTTAACAAGACTTTAGCCTCAAAAAATTTAACTTATAAAGATATTAAATCAATTCGTATTAGAACTCAAAATGCTGGTATGAGAATTATTGATAAAAAAGGTCCTTTACATAATTATGCTGATCGTGATCATTGTATTCAATATATGGTTGCAATTCCTTTAATTTATGGTAGATTAACTGCTGATGATTATTCTGATTCAATTGCTTCAAATCCTGATATTGATGCATTACGTGAAAAAATGTATTGTGTTGAAGATGAAAAATTCACAACTGAATATCATGAACCTGAAAAGAGATATATTGGTAATGCAATTCAAGTTACTTTAAATGATGGTCAAGTTTTAGATGATGTTGTTGTTGATTTCCCAATTGGTCATAAAAATAGAAGAGAAGAAGGTATTCCTGTTTTAATGGAAAAATTTAAAAGACATTTGAATGAACAATTTAAACCTGATCAAGTTGAAAAGATTTTAAAAGTTAGTGAAGATTATGATACTTTAAAAGATTTAAATATCAGTGATTATTTAGCTTTATATAAAAAATAAACAATAACATAGTTATAGTTTTAAATAAATGAGAAAAATTACTTGTGATTATACTAATTTATTTGTGACAATTGCACCTATCTTGTGGTAGTTTAGCTACCAGTACTACAGTAGTAACACTAAACATTGCGTAGAAATAAAACAACTTTTTTAAAATTTAACAAAAATTATTTACTGTCTAGCTATAATATTTTAATGAGTCCTTCTTATATAATAGTTATAATTTCAATCGGTTTAACTGTGCATTTTCCATCACTGAACTTCCTCAATATTAATATAGATGTGTTTTTGAAACTAGAAGTTATGATTTTGGCCTTGAATACCTGGATTTGACGTTTATCATATAACTTCAGGAAGTCAGCTTACTGGGTATGAGGTGAGGTGGACTATCTTTTTGTTATATTTCCTGAAAGCAGACTTTAAACTACTGTAACAAGTGGAACACCTACTGAGACACCTTCTTGTTGGCGTTGGTACTAACACATTAGCTAATTCATTTACCTTACTGAGAATCCTGTTTCATTTGTGTTCCAAATATTCGGGAACAGGATTCGTACTGATCTAGAACGTCTAGAGGGACGGCAGTGGGTTCTGGGTTCCGTTTTTGTAAAGTTTCTGCTGAATTTGGAATTGGCTTGGCATCCACTTCTACCAGTTTGAACCATCATAATGAATAATCCTCTCTTCCCAACGAGTGTTGTTGATGCCAAGCCAATTCCAAATTCAGCAGAAACTTTACAAAAACGGAACCCAGAACCCACTGCCGTCCCTCTAGACGTTCTAGATCAGTAAGAATCCTGTTCCCGAATAAGAAAGGGAAGAGATGTTGTGTATGAGTGTACTATAGTACTCATATTGAATTTGCAGAAAGCAGATTTTTTTTAATCAACTTTGAATTTTAAGAGGACAACACCGTGAATCTTCATATTTAAATTTGTTAATGAGACAAGTGATTCAAGGTTATATCCAGTACTCTACTATGGAAGTGTGATTTGGTACGCAATAAATAAATACATGTTGGAAAAAATCACTAGTTTACATAATTGACGTATTAGAAATACGTTAAATTCTTCATGCTGAAAAAATGTTTTTTTTTTTACTGACGAATTCAATTCTATGAATGGAAAAATTCATCTTGGATAAATCCTTGTCCTGGCACATGGGAATGAAATTAATAATAACTTAATATCCTATAAAATCATAACCAAATGGCAAACTCATTACAATTGCAAATTTAAAGGTTTAGCCGGCAAATAAAGTGTTACGAAATGCGAATAACGTTAGCAAGAACGACCATTAATTGTAACTAGAAGATCTAGATAAGCTGATAACTGTTGGCTATAGTAAACACACAAGAATACTCGAGAAACTCGTAGAAGATAATAAAGGCAGACTAAGAAGATTAGTAAACTCACAACAAGAATAAGGTTGTTCACAGGTTCTTTGCATATGCATATCGAATGATGCATAGAATCAGGTACACACGATCAATAGACACTAATAAGCAATTACCTTATATTGATTATTGATAATCGTTACTGAAGTTCATTTTTCTTACCATAATTTTCGCGATAATAATTAATATTAATATATGCATCTAAAGTTAAAGAAATAGATTGGATATAACAATAGTTGTAAGGTTAGTGTAGCAAGGGTATGTACTATCTATATAATTTATTAATTAATTGATCCTACAATTTCATTTAATATATAAATCAATTGTCATCTTTATATTTATTAAATTGGATCCACAACAATTTAACAAAGAAAAGAAATCAAAAAAGTAATATTAAAATTAAAAATTTAAAAAGTTTTTTTTTTTTTACTGGGGTACATAATATATAACAACTTAATTAAAATGTTATAAGCTAAATATTTTTTTATAGATCAATATTCTTGAAAAATATTGATAAATATATAGATAATAAAAACAATTTTTTTTAAAAAACAAATATAAAAACAATATTTCAATTTGCAAAGATATTTAAAAAGTTTAATAGTTAACCAACCAAAAAAACTGCCTGCAGAATTATATGTAAAAGTTTAATCAAATTTAAATTGTTAAAATTAAAAATTGCAAAGGAAAGTTACATAGGAAAAAGCTTCAATGACTTTCAATAGATTTTTTTAGATACTTGGGGAGATAATAGAGGTTAATAGGTGTAATAAGGGGAATAAAATGAAATTGCTAAAGATATCAGTTATACAATACAAATTTGGCTTTACCGGTGGTAACACCAACAGTACAACCATCAGTACCATCACCATTATAAGTACCATCTTTATAAACACAAGTACCACTAATAGTTGCATCATCACCATAAGCAACAATTTTGACGTTATAATTCATAGCGTCATAGTTATTTGGATTTGGAATCAAGGATAAGTAAGAAACACCATCAGTGTAACCAGCACCAAAATTTAAAGGAGACCAATTACCTAAACCTGAACCAGAAGTACCCCAAACACAACCTTTTGTCCAACTAATACCAGCATTATTAACGTAATATTGAGCAGATGTTGGTAATCCTTGCCATTGATAATAAGTTTCCTGATTAACAGTTGTTAAAGGTAATTCACCACCAGCTTCAACATAAGTTGGAATAACCATATTTTCGGTACCGGGGTAATCAGTTCTACAAACAGCAACATCATCAGAGATTTCAGAAACAACATAAGCAACATCAACACCCCATTCACATAAGTAATCAGTATCAGTGTTTGATCTATATAAATAACCATCTTTACATAATAAACCACCAACGGAAACACCATTTGAAGGTTGAGCAGAAGGCCATTGAGTCTTTGACATACCAGGTTGACAAGCATAAGAACAATAAGAACCATCTTCACAAGTACCACCAGTTGAAGTATCGTCATTTTCGATACCTGACCAACCACCAAAACCTAAATGGTCTAAAGCAATAACACCATTTCCTTCTGGGAAAGAATCACAACTTATAGTTCCATCTTCGAATTTTTCGGTTGGATCAACATAAGAGTCTAAATCGCCGTAAATACTACCTGAAGAGGTTGAAGTTGAAGAAGCAGTTGAAGTAGTACGTGTACTTGAGGAAGAAGCTTTTGAAGTAGATGAAAGTTTTGAGCTTGTAGAAAGAGTTGAGCTTGTGACAACACTTGAGCTTGAACTTGAACTTGAAGTGGAGGAAGGAACAGCAGATGATATAGCACTAGAAATTTCACTCAAGAGATCGACAGTCGAGGAAGAAGCTAGAAATGAAGAGGCGGCGGCGGTGAAAGAGGCAGAGTCCACAACTTCTTTGGCGCCAGCGGACAAAGAAGCGTAAGAATCTGAAGTAGCTTCAGAAATTGTTGAGAATTCAGCTGAAGGAACGACGGTGGCTCCACTACCATCAACAGTGACCGTAACGTAAACATATTCAACAGCGACAGCACGTTTATGTTTATGATGGGCATGAGCCATACCAGCTGGAGAGGCTAAAGTAAGAGCAGCCATATAGGCCGAAATGAGAGATATAGTTGATAATTTCATGTTAGGCAGACCTATTGGTTCATCGAATAGAAAGAGTTAGAAGGAGCGACAATAAATGTAAAGAGAAGAATGAGAAATCAGAAGAAAAAGGTGGGCGGCCAAGGATCAAGATATATAAAAGTTGAAACAGGAGGTGTTTCACTTTTTAGAAATCTGCAATTGCACAAAATATTGAGATCGCCTGCAGAGTATACGTACCTAATACAAGAAACAACCAAGGAGAATGAAAGTTAAGAGGTAAAAAAGTTCAAAGGAGCGACTAAGGTGAGAAACAGGAAACAGAGGAATCGAAGGAAAACGGCAGGAGTTGAGGTTTAAAAGGACCAGTATTAATAGCAGATTTGGGCTGTTTATAAGCCCTCAGCAGCAGTAGGAGAGCCACGCCTGTGCCTGACAGCAAGAAGCATTCCAGAGTTATTGCTAGCTGCTCCCATTCTGGATTTAATTCCATACCTGTTCATACCTGTTTATGTGTGTCTTGTATAAATTGCATACATAATTATGGGAATTATAATTATAGGCATGACACATGCCTTGCAAGCATGGCACTTCAAATATATTCGTTTTATGGCCACCCAGGCTCTGTCGCTGTCCCGGAAAAAATCTCCAGCCATCGGGTTGCGCAGGGAAAAGCCCCATCGGCTCGTTGCTGACCATGGCAAGCCCCCATTTATTATTATGCCATGCTATACACCTTCGCATGGCTTCCATCTTGAGGAAAGGCAACCATCGCCAGGGGCTCTCCTCTTGGAGAACTTCCCATCCCAAAGTTTCACTCACGTTTTTATGTAGGTAATATAATAGGTGTTGAGTTGCATATGCTCGCTCTGAGCTGAATATTATTATTATAATCACATCATATATAATAAAGTTGGGCTTAACTAGTATTTCAACACTGATTTGTCTTACTTGCAACATTTTCTCATAAAACCTACTGAGACCTCCCTTAACATTTACTAATTTTGAAGATTGATCCTGATCCACATGTGTTCATGGGAATATTCATGTACTACTTTTCCTACTCAAATATAACGTTAATTGTATATAGCTACACTGGTGTACTTGTGATAAATCGGCTCATTTTCAATTGGTGTATAGGGATATCAGATTCGAGATGATGTTTTACAGGTATTAGTGTTGTTCTTTGATTCTAATTATCGCCAGTAATCAATACTATAATAAATATATCATATAGCTACGGAAAAAGATCGTTTGATTTCAGAACTTGGTGCGAGAGTCTTCAAACTTTACAAATCAGCTTCTCCCATCTATTCGTTCCCTAAACTTTAATAACAAGTATTTTATCCAAGGTATCAATATTTGCATAGACATTATAGTAATACGATACCAATTGATTATTAATATCAAGAAACTTGCCATAATCATAGATTTATATCGATATCTCAAGGATATATTCTTATATCAACACCACGTGCGCAGCTGTATTTATTTATCTCCTCATCTCCTCTTTCTTCTCGCCACGTAACTGACATGTCCTACTCAGTTCTGAATAATACTCCTGTGCCTCACAAAGTGGACTCAATCTACGAAAACAGATTGAGGCAATTCACCGACGAGGGCGAGTATCGCAATGTTAGTCTCCCCAAATTCTATGATAAAGCCCGTATAGACAATCAATCTCCAAAAAATGATTCCGACGGTTTTATAAAATTGGAGGTTTATTCCGTCCCTGGTTTAGATAGACCTTTATTTAAAGAGGCTATCAAAAATGCCACTTGGAGAGATACACATAAAGGTGAATCTTTTGGTCCTTCTTGGTCTACCCATTGGTTCCGGATCCACGTTAAAATACCGGATTCTTGGTCCAAGGAAAAACAGATTCTATTAAATTGGGATTGTAATAATGAAGGTCTCATTTTTACAAAAACTGGTCTTGCTTTGCAAGCTTTTACTGGTGGGAATGAAAGATCTGAATGGATTGTCCCTGAAGAATGGAGAGATGGTGATGTTCATCAATTTTATATTGAAACTAGTTGCAATGGTATGTTTGGAAATGCCAATGGAAGCACAATTCAACCACCTGACCCTAATCGTTACTTTACTTTGAGTAAAGCTGATTTGGTGGTTCCTAATCTTGAAGCCCGTGCTTTACATATTGACTTTTGGATGCTTGGTGATGCTGCAAGGGAGTTCCCTGGAAATACATGGCAAAAACATAAAGCACGTCAAGTAGCTACTGACATTATGGATGCTTTTGATCCAAATGATGTTGAATCGGTTGCAAAATGTAGAGAAATTGCCAAAACTTATATAGGTTCGGAAATTGATTCTGACAAAGTTTACGATTCTAAACGTGCTATAAATCAACCAATTGAAGTTTATGCGCTTGGTAATTGTCATATTGATACCGCTTGGCTTTGGCCTTTTGCTGAAACTCGTCGTAAGATTGGAAGATCTTGGGTTACTCAATTGGATTTAATTGAAAGATATCCTGAATATCAATTTGTAACTTCTCAAGCGCAACAATATAAATGGTTACAACAAGATTATCCTGATATATTCGAAAGAGTTAAACAACAAGTTCAAACTGGTAGATTTATCCCCGTTGGAGGTTCATGGGTTGAAAATGATACTAATATGCCATCTGGTGAATCTATATCAAGACAATTCTTATTAGGTCAACGATTTTTTGAACATTATTTTGGTAAAAAAAGTGATATCTTTTGGCTTCCTGATACTTTCGGTTATTCTGCTCAAATCCCACAATTATGTCGTTTAGCTGGAATGGATAAATTTTTAACTCAAAAATTATCATGGAATAATATTAATAAATTCCCAAATACTACTTTTAATTGGGTTGCTTTAGATGGATCTCAAGTATTATGTCATATGCCTCCATGTGATACTTATACAGCTTCTGCTCATTTTGGTGATGTTTCAAGATCTTTACATAATCATAAAAATTTAGCTGAAGATCAAACTGGTTTAATGGTATTTGGTCATGGTGATGGTGGTGGTGGTCCAACTCCTGAAATGTTAGAAAAATTAAGAAGGTTAAGAGGTATTTCAAATACTGTTGGTTTATTACCAACTGTTGAATTAAAAACTAATGTGGATGAATTTTATAATAATATTTTAAAAAATTCAAATAATGGTGAAAAATTAGTTTCATGGATTGGTGAATTATATTTTGAATTTCATAGAGGTACTTATACAACTCAAGCAAATACTAAAAAAGGTAATAGAGTTTCTGAAGTTTTAATCCATGATTTAGAATTTTTAGCTACATTGGCTTCAATTTCATCATCAACTTCAACTTCAACTTCAACTTCATCTAAAAAATATAAATATCCTAAAAAGGAAATCGATGCTTTATGGGAAGATATATGTTTATGTCAATTTCATGATGTTTTACCAGGTTCATGTATTGAAATGGTTTATGATGATGCTAAAAAAATTTATGCCCATTTACATGATAGATTATCAACCTTAATTGATGATGCTTTAATTAATTTAGGTTTATTAAAACCTTCATCAATTGAATTTTCTGATCCAAATAAAAAAAAATTAATTGCTTCATGTGTTAATACTTATCCATGGCCAAGATCTGATATTTTAGAAATTCAACCTGAACAAGATTTTATAAATGAATCAAAATTTAAAATTCAAAATACAAAAAATGGTAAAAAATTAATTCATGTTTCAAGTAAATCATCAGGTATTATGAAAACAAGTAATTCTTCATTTAAAGGAAATGCATTAGTTTCAAAAATTGATGATAAAACTTTTGTTTTACAAAATGGAAAATTAAAAGCAACTATTATTGGTGGTTTAGTAACAAGCTTATATGATCTAATTAATGATAGAGAAGTATTTGTTAAATCTGGTAAAACTAAAGGTGGTAATCAATTTGTTTTATTTGAAGATCAACCTTTAAGTTGGCAAGCATGGGATACTGAAGTTTATTCATTAGAAAAATATAAATTAATTGAACAAGGTGATATCTCAATTTATGAAGATGGTCCATTACGTGCTTCAGTTATTGTTAATCAAAAAATTAGTGATGTTTCATCAATTAAAACAATTATTTCATTAAAAGCATCACAAGAAGGTTCATTAGATGATGATTCTTCATATTTAGAATTTACAACTGAAGTTATTTGGCATGAATCTTGTAAATTTTTAAAAGTTGAATTTCCTGTTGATATTCATAATGATTATGCCTTATATGAATGTCAATTTGGTGCTGTGAGACGTCCAACTCATTATAATACATCATGGGATGTTGCAAAATTTGAAGTTTGTTCTCATAAATGGGCAGATTATTCTGATTATAGTTATGGTGTTACAGTTTTAAATAATTGTAAATATGGGTTTTCAACACATGGAAATATAATGAGATTATCATTATTAAGATCACCAAAAGCTCCAGATGCAAATGCTGATATGGGAACACATACTTTTAAGTATGCAGTCTTACCCCATAAAAATGGAATTACACCTAGTATTATTAAAACCGCTCATAATTTTAATCATCCATTACATGTTGTTTACACTAAACCTAGTGAAACTATCGAAGAAGAGGATGATGATGATGATGATGAAGGATTTAATCCAGTTTCAAAATTTGATGTTTTGAACTGGGTATCAATAAAAGGTGATGATAATTTAATCCTTTCAAATATTAAAAGAGCAGAAGATGATTTTGAATTTTCGACATTGGAAGAAATTAAAAGTTCAAATCCTGGAATTATTGTTCGTGTTTATGAACCTTTGGGTGGTAGAGCTTCAGGATCTTTAGTAATTGATCAAACACATGGTCTTCCTAAAATTAGTAAAGTCACAAAGGTTAATATATTAGAAGATGATTTAGAAACCTTGGAATTTTATGTCGATATTGAAGAGAAAGGTAAAGATAATATCATTATTCCGATCACTTTAAGAGCTTTTGAAGTAGCAACTTATAAACTTCTCATTGAGTAATTTTTACTCGATTTTTATGAATGATACGAAGGATTTGGGATTATGAAATAAGTGCAATGGTTTTTTTTAACACTTTAGGGGGATATGGATATATAAAAATACTAATAAAATTAAAAGACTTTCGCTAAATTTAATACTATGAACTTTATATTTACCTATAAGGGATTATTATTATTAATAATCCTTTAGATATTGTGCTATTCTATCACTTAACAATAAAATAGATCGTAATTGTAAGTCTTGGTTTAAATTTAAATGCTCACTCTCTTTCCTTATGTCATGGCATAATAAATAATCATCTTTAATTGTAATTAAACATTTAATAAGATAAGTATCCTTACGTCGTAATGAATTTTCTTTTGTATATGATTCGAACCAATCGTTGTCATATTTATTTGGATTAGAGCTTTCAGTATCCCCAATTAATTCATTAATATAATGTTCCTTTATACTAATGCCATCCTCCATACTATCATTATCCCTATTGTCATCATCATATTTAAAATCAAAGGTGATTATTAATGTTGTAATTATATTTAGTGTACAGTCTAAAACAATATTATTGTGATTAATATTTGTGTTTTCGTTATTTATTGATTGTAAATTATAAATTGTTGAAAGATAATATAAAACGACTTGTTTTGCACCAAGGTATTCAACCAAATCACTTAACGCATCATCATAAAACGGTAATTCAACTGATGTTTCAGAATCATTTCCCTGTAAATCTCTCGCACTTGATACTCTTATTTGTGGTACTTGTAATTGTGATACTTCTAGATTCCATCTAACCAAAGAAGTTAATTGAACCCCTAAAACACTTAATATACCACTATCAGTATCATTAATTTGTCCTCCAATTATACCGATTCCCCCATCATTTGAATAATTTGGAGTTATCTTATGAGTATTTAGGAAATCAAATATTGAATTACTATTTATTGATCTTATACCAAAAGTATAATTTTTCGATACCGATGAACCAGGTACATATGGTTTAAAAACGTTCATTAATGAATCATCAATGATATTTGTGATTGAAGATGAAGATTGTGAATTAGGTGCTTCATTAGTACTATCGACTTGTGGTGATATATATTCAGACAATGCATTATAAATTTTTGGACCACAAATTGATATAACAAGTTTATGAATGTGTGGCGCTTCACCTGATAAATCAACTGGTTTAACTAAAGTTTTTATAACTTGAACAACTAATTCTAAATCACTGTCATTTTCATTATTGTTGTTGTTGATGTTATTTTCAACCATTCCCGTATTTCCTTCATTATCATTATCATGTAGGTTTCTGTAATTTTGCCACAGATAATTTTCTAACCATGATAACGCACCTAATATTGTACCTAACAAAAATGGTTGTAAAAAATATTCAAGACCACCTCTCAGAGTATCTAAATCTAATATTCTCCTTTTACATGCAATTAAAGCTTGTTGAAAGATAGTTGGTACTAAGGTAAAACATTGTTTTGCAGATGATAATCTCATTAAATCATCACTTATACCACCAGCATCAAATAAAGCAGTTATCCATTCACCTAATAATTCATTGGTTGTAGAATCTAATGAATCAACTGAGTGTGTAACACTAATATTATTCATGTATTGTAAACAAAATGAAGAGGAAGATGATGTTTCGTTTTGTTTTAATTTTATATCTTCAGGTTGAATATTATATCTTCTGCAAATAAAAATTAATAATAAAAATATGCACCCAAAATCGGTATAAGTATCTTGAAAATTCATTTCTTCTTCATCATTTTTCCAATCATCTAAATATTTTATAATTGGTTGTATTATTAATTGTGGAGAAACTTGTAAAACAATATAATCTAATGCTATTGGATTTAACCCAATTGCAAGACATAATTGTCGTAAATGAGAACTATCATCTCTAATAATAAATTCTTCAATTAAAGAAATAATTAATGTTGCAATTTCTAAATGTTTTGTACCTTCCATTTTTTCAATTAAACCGAAAAAAGTCATCAATCCGCTATCTTCCAAAGGTATAAATTCGGGATTAACATCAGAAGCAACTCTTAACATTTCATTAACAATTACAACATTACCATTATCATCATAAAGCATATCATCTGTTTTGATTGATGAAGGATCAATACCAGCAGCATCTTTATCAAGGCATTCAATAATTGCCTTGGGTTCAATCAATTTTAAAGAAATACATGCTTTTAAAAAATCATGTCTTATATCAGTAACTGTTGAAGGGAAAGCAGAAAACATTTCATCCAAATCATCACCACCCGCATTAACTCTTATGAGGTTTAAACTAATTGGATTTAAATTTGATATTGGTTTACATATAACAGATTTATAATTATCAGGTTTCAATTGAATTAATAATAGCGGCAACTTTTTCAGTATGAAACCTTTCCATAAATTAAGTGATACAGTTGAGTTATTTTGATTTGATAATATTAATGTTAGGCAGTCAAATGAAGATATAACTAATTCAGTTGCAATGATTTGATTATTTGCACCTTTTAAAAATAATTTAAAATGTTTTAAAAAATCATCATCATGAATATTCCACGAATACATTTGATTTAACATATAGATTAGTCTAGTTGCTCTTGTTGAATTTGAAGATTGTTGTTGTTGTTGTTGAGTCTTTGAGCTGTTTAAATTTAAACCAATTAAAGATGAAGTTGATGTTGAAGAGGAATTTGGAATTAAGTTATTTAATTCATTTTCTAATAAATAAGGTAGTGTATGATTTTTAGATTTCACTAATTGTAAGATTTTTGACAAATTGACAATAAACTCATTGAATACATCATTTTGTAATTTATTTTCATTTTGCTGATATACAATTGTAGTAGATGAAGAAGATTCAGAGTTTTCATTATATAATTTAAATGATTTAGCTAATTCTTGTAAATAAGTTGATATTGACATTATTAATGATTCAGACATAACGGAATGTAATGAGATCATGGTTTTGATATATGAATTTGTTGAAGATATAATTGCTTGGAAGTTATTAATTATTGGTGCTTGTAATAACGATTGAGTCGGTTCATTTGTATCAGATCCTTGCAAGCTTTGGTGTTGTTCTAAAGCAATTGTGAAGTTTCTAGATAAAGCCAATATGGCATTACTATGAGTTTGTTGAGATAACTTGGGTAATATTGTTAAAACAGACGGAAGTCCACATGATGAATGGAATTCATATATTGATAACTCGGAAATATATAACAGTTGTAAAGGATCAAATATACCTGAATTATCAGCAGAGAATAAGATCTGGAACACAGAATCTTTTGTAATTGGCTCTTTCTGATCTAATTGATGGAATAGTTGACGAAATAAGGTGGTTGAGGTTCTTCTTTCCAGACATGTTCGTAATAATAAACGTAGAGTTCCATCGGAGTTCATTCTTTATTTTATAACTATATTACTATGCTTTATGGTGAAGTGTTAACGTTGTTTTGTTGGAAATAAATGCATACAACTCCACGGCATTTAAGCTGAAATATGAAGTTTGAATGAAAAAGTATAAGATTAAATTATCAAATTTCGATATTTTTATGTTTATATTTTGTATTGTATATACTTATTAATATTTGTATTTACATTTATAATCTATATACATATGCTCCAAACATAGACATCAACAATGGTTTACTATGAATTCGAATATGACCGGACACAAACACAAACACAGACTTTGAACAAAAATAGTCAATTATCATGTATACACAACAAAAATCAGAGAAATGTTAACAGAAACCGTGTTTTCAGTTCCGTGTCACACAAAGACTCCGAGGAATCTCATCCTTTTGGGTTTCAACTTGAATGTACGACAGATTTAGAACTTTTCACTTAACATAAAAAAAAACTTAATTTTTTTAACTAACTTTCCTATATTCAGCGGTTGAAAAGGCTATCAATGATTTCTCTAGAAATTCACATGTCCACGCTTATCATAAAAGAACAAATAAACAAAGTAAGTGATAATATATAAAAATATAAATATCTATAGATTTTGAGTCATATTTATAACTTTTATTAGACCAATTTAGGGGTAATAATCGAAAATTTCATCCACAGCCTTTTCTCATGAATAGCAGAAATCAAATGAATAATGTTAACGGTAAAAACGACCTAAACTTGCAACTGAATTCAAATATCAAATTAAATATGATGAGTACGAAATTTATACCATTTCAACCAATTACAACTTCATCTTTAACCCCAACCTCAATATCTTCTTCTGATTTTCAAAATGATTCCTTTTTAAGCAGCCTGTTTGACACCCAAGTTTCAAGTACTGGTGTTAATGGTATAAATGCAATTACCACAACATTTTCAGGGTTTCCAGTTCACAAATTTACTTCACCGTTACAAGAAAGTGATGCACCACAGAAAAATTTATCAACTTCATCATTATTGTCTTCTATTTCTGGACCATTGACTGGACCATCGACTAGACGTGAAATATTAGATAATGGGAATATGTATACGCAAAGTTTATCATTTTCCATGGAATCTGATGCTTCAATTTGGGGATTTAAAAGTGGTAATAACAATAGCGCAAGAACTAGAAGTGTTCATTTGTTTTAATAGTTATGGTATTATTTATTTTGATGGTTAGTATAAAATAGAATTAAATGTGTATACTGATGTCTTTCTGTTATTATTTGTTTATAGTTGCCTAAGTTAACTACCAGCCACACATCCACACACCTTTCGAATAAAAACGCAAACCTCCGCTATTACTCCCCCCTTCATAAGAGTCGACAAAATGGATGTCCGTGAAGAACTTGTTGAGTCCGCTGTCTCGTTCCTTGAGGACCCACAGGTCTCAGTGGCTCCTCTAGCTAAAAGAATAGAATTCCTAAAGTCCAAGGAACTTACTCAGCCGGAGATTGACGAGGCGTTGAAGAGAGCTTCTCAAGAAAGGAACCAAAATCAAAGACAAATAAATGCGTCATCATCATCATCCTCTTCACCATCTTTACCTCCTCTACCTTCGTACGTAGACAATTATGGCTATCAAACTATGTCTCCTCCTCCTCCAACTGCTCAAAAATGGAAAGATCTATTCTTAATGGGTGCTGCGACTGTAGGTGTTGCTTATGGTTTATTCACAATCGTCAAAAATTATATAGCTCCTGCCATAATTCCTCCTTCAAAAGCTGCTATTGAATTAGATAAAGAATCGATCGATGAAGAATTCAGAAAAGTTGAAGCAATATTATATGAAATGAAAGAAGAATCGAATGAGATGAAAGAAGCAAGCGATAAAAGGGGTATGGAAGTGGATAAAACAATAAAAACTGTCGATAAAATAATTGATAGGGTTCAAGAAAAACATCAAAAGCAAGAAGACGATATGAAATTAGTGAAATCTGAAGTTGAAAATATTAAGACAACTTTAAGAACAACAACTGAACAACATCAAGATTTAATTACACATGAAATGAATTCTTTAAGATATGAGTTACAGACTTTAAAATCCATTGTTGAACAAAAGGCTCGTGTTGCTGCTTCAAATCCTGGTATGGGTATGAATATGAGTATGCAGGGGAATTATCCAGGTGGCGGAGCCACCAGACCTATGGCAAGAAGTGTACCTTCTGTCGCTTCGATACCATCGGCAAGTGATATCCTAAACCGTAATAAGAATCCAACTGCCGCACCAATAACAACCTCTCCTGCTGTTGGAACGATAGTGACTGGTCCTAATACTCTATCCGCTACCCCACAAACTAATGCTCCCGCGGATGATGGCATCCCCGCTTGGCAAAAAGCTCTTAAAAAGTAGAGCTCTTGATGTTGTTACTGTTATTTGTTGTCTATTGTTCATTACTTGTTTCATCAGTAATTTAAATCATTTATTGTGAAACTAATCCATTCTACATTTTATATAAATTGTAATCCTTATTATGCATATTAATCTCAATATTACTATAACCCCTTATAACCACTTTCATATTTGTCTCACTTACAAATATTAAACATTTGTAAACCTTCAATTGCAAAGATATACGTGAACATATTCAACGCAGATGTAAGATCTCACATTTTGCTTCCCTTTTATTGGCAACTGCCATTAAAGTTTTCGAAAACTCGATACTCGTTTGGGATTTTGCTAGGAACAAAGTCGATCGCAACTCTACTACCTCCACAACTAAAGTAGACTATTAATCTCATGGGAATTACTGGTAATATTAATAAGATACAAGATCTTAGATTGAATGACAAAGTCCACCAAGCTTTAGCTTATCTTTCAAAAAGTGATAAATTCTACTTAGTAGAAGAAGACTAAATTGTTAATCCATCTGTGTATTAATCAGACATATTCCAATTGAGGTCTTGCTAGGTGGAATAAGCGCTGTCAATGAAGTTTATATATTATTAAACGATAATAAAGTTTCCAACCAAAAGATGGCTTTCAGATCATCCGAAACCAAATAAATCGATTCTGGTTGAATTTTTCGGATTGATTGGAATATATGAATTGATCTTGATATAGAATAGATTAATTGTTATAATCTTAAGCTGAACTCACAATAATATGATACTTAATTATAAATGATTCAGATTGGTCCTATATGAACATACAGTGAATTAAGAAAGCAATATAATTGAAGAATAAATCTAAAGAATACTATAACTGGAACTAATGTTTTCAACCTTCAGCTTCTTACAACTGCGTAACTAAATGTATGACAGCGTATATTTCAGCACACTACCATTTTTCACTGAAAATTCAAAATCTAAACCTCCTCCAACAATGTCGTTAAAACAGATTTTTCAGTCACATACGCTGACTTCTCTAATACGACCTAGGGCCATTGTTCCCAAGGTATATTCACGTTCCATTCATCTTCCCCCTAAACTTCATAATCAAAGTAGTATGGAACAAAATGGTATTCCTGGTCTTTATTCCCCAAAAGGTTTTAAAACAGCTTGGACTGATTATCAAAATTATTTAACTTTCAAACTTACTCAATTAACTGCTGATACTGAGAATGAAACTCGACATCCCTTTGCAATTGTCCTTAATACGGCCAAGAAGCAAACGCATACAACTGTTTTCAATATAGCATCACAGGCTCATAATAATCATTTATTCTTCGGATCTTTAACTTCACCAGAAACAAATGGAACCAAACCACACGGTGCTTTGTTATCTAGAATTACATCTACATTTGGTTCAGTTGAAGAATTTAGAACTGCTTTTTTACTTCAAGCAGATATTATGTTTGGAAATGGTTGGGTTTTTCTAGTTGAAGATAGCAGGAAAGCATTAGGCATAATGCCTTGTAATAATGCTGGAACCCCATATGATTTCGCAAGAAATCAATCGATTGATTTTAATGGTCCTATCAGTGATGTTGAAGCAAATCATTTTGCCTATTTATCTAAGGCCGTAAATGATCCAAATGTTAAAGATTGGACAATTCCATTATTAGCTGTAAACGTTTGGCAACATGCTTTTATGGACGATTATGGATTTTCGCATGATGATAAAGGATATTCTGGGAAAAGCGAATATTTAAAAAACTGGTGGGATTCTATTAATTGGGATATTGTTGGAAATAGATTATACACTCCAAAGGTTAAATAGAAAACCAAAAATGCAAAATTATTGTAAATAGCTATATGTAGATAAATAGTACGAGCTGGAGTGTTTGTGTATGGTATAAGATCTTATATTAGATGAGTTCTATACACATTCTCAATTGATGTATTTAATGATGGTTTCTTCGTCATTACAAAATTAATATAAATTAAGGATATTCATAGCTATACCTAACGTAATATAATTATATTTGAATAGCGAAATTTTATAGATAAAATTTAAAATAATACAGTTATAATAAATTAATAATTAATAATAGCTAATTACAAAAGTATAGCAAGCATATAATCAATGTAGTTCTCTAGTTGGTATCATAAGTTAGCTGACAATCAAGATAACGGGTGATAAGAATGAATATTAATCCCACTAATAGATATAGAACCTTCACTATTCTCAAGATTCGCGGGTGTTCCCACACTTCCACTCCCATTTCTTTCATTATATAGAGGGCACGCTTTATTAGTACGAATATGACCAAGTTCACCACAAGTAGCACATCTTCTTGTAGTTGATTTACCTTTACCAATACCTTTACCGGATAATGGAACTGCTGGATCTTTATTATCTTTTGTTGCTTTTCTTGCATTTCTTCTTTCTTTATTTCTTTGTAATTTTTGTAGTTTTTCTTCAAGCATTTTGAGTCGTCTTTTATTTGTAACCTCATCATCGGTTGGAGCAATTGTCTCAGGTTCCAATTCAGCATCTTCCATTGTTTGTCGCCTTTTAATATAGGTTCTAATAACCTTCGGATCTCTAACAATTTCAGTTGTTCTTTGAATAATGTTGTTTTCGTCACGTATTCTTCTTGTGATTTTAAGAACTTTTTGACTTTGACCAGCTGATGTACTTAAATGTGAAAAAACAGATGCCGAGTCATCATCAATAGCACTTGTAGGTACTGGTGTAGATGAACCAAAGTCATCATTATTATCTTTTGATTGCCTTTCCTCTCGTTCGTTTTCCATTTCTTCCCATTTTAATTCCGAAGTATCAGTAATACTTAAACTTTTCATTTGTGCATACCAGGTTCGTGCAATTTCTTCATCATATGCTTTCTGTTGCAAAGCAACATTATAACTATGACCACCAAATTTAGATTTATCTAATTTTTCATCAATTGATTCCCCAACTGCTTTGAAGCCACCTTTCATAGAAATTTTTAAGAAACTAAAAGCTTCACCTCTACCCGACGGATCACCTTCACCATGTAATTGTAGCATTGCCTGACCTTGGGTTGCTTTGATAAAATTTTTTGATGTATTCCATGGCGCTAATTCTTCTTCGATACTCATTCCATCGTTATTATCTTCATCTTCAACAGTTTTACCATACCCGGCATCTTCTAAATGTTGTTGTCCAACCTGTGTAGATTCCAATAGGGTGATATCTTCAGGTGTTAACATCGACCTAATTGCTTCTTCATCTGGAAGGGGAGCTGGAGGTTTTATTTTCCAATAACCTCGATCCTCACCATTATGTTGAAATTCCATGAATTCTTTTAATCTTTGACGGTTTTGCATATCATTTTGATCGGGAAAGTGTGATGAAATATCTTTAACTAGTAACCTCTGTCTTTGACTATGATTTAAAACTCGATAAACAATCATTTTTAATCTATTTTTACTTGCAGTTGTAACTCTTCTTGAATGTGGACCTGGTATTTCAACAACAGGGTATGTTTGGCCAACCACAAAAAGATTGCTAATCGATCTTAAGAAATACTTTTGACTCTGATTACCACCAGTACTTCTAATGAGTAAGAAATCTGTATTTTTAACATCATGTTTGATCACAGGTGCTCTTATTAAATTATTATAAAATGTTGGGACGATATTACCAGGCTCAACAAATCCAAAATTCCAAAATGGACTTCTATCTTGAACACCTAAAACATGGGTTTCACCTAGATATAATTTGGGTCTTGATGTATCTTCTTCATTTTTTTTTCTATAATAATTAATTAATTTACTACCCATACCAAAATTTGATAAAACAGGTGGGAATTCTTCGGAGTATTCAAATAAAAATAAATGACCTGTGTCACCTAATGTCAAATCATTAGTTCTATTAAATACTTCAGAAATTTCTTTACCTCTATCTCTTTTTCTTTTTCTTGTTTTTATTTTTGAAAATGAAAACTTGGTACCAGGTCTAACGATAAATGAAGGTCTGTGGAATGAACGCATTTGAGCTTTTGATAATTTTACTTTATAATAAGGAGTTTGTAATCTTCTTGCAGGCATAGTATGATCAATACTTAAATTACCAATAGTTGCACGAACTTTGGATTGATAATTTTCTTTTAAGAGATCATAAGCAGTATCATTTGATATATTGAACTTTCTCATTAATGCCTTTTCAGTTTGTGGTATTGAAGCAGTTATTTTATCATTTGAAATCTTTGTTTTCCTTTGTTCAATATTAAACAAAAGTTCCGGATCGTTTAAATTGAACTGTAATTTTGTTGAAAGTTGACCTTCTAAAATCATATCATCATCCATGGACCATTTATCGTCATCCATTAGTTTTGCTCTCTTATGCCGTGTTTCTGGGTATTCTTCTTTGTTGTGTGTGTCACTATCATCACCAGCATTTAGTATTTGATCATAACTCCACTCTATCGACGCAAGAGCTAAATCATTTGCTCGTATATTTCCAAAGAGCTCCGTTTGATCATCCTCACCGGTCACTTTTGAATTTTTTGGTTCTAAGACCTTGGGGTCAATGTAAATTATCCTTTGACCGGCTACTCGTTCCTGTGATTTTATTGGTTTGTTTATACTTTGTTTAAAAGCTTTTCTATCATCAATTTCCGGTTCTAGTTCAAGTTTTGTGGGATGAAGTGGTCTAATGGTTTTTGGTTTTTGAGACTTAAAATGGCCAATTGGAGGACCGAAAAGGTTTAACTGTAGAAATCCTCCACGTTTAAAATCGGGGTATAAGATCTTGAGTAATTCATCATCTATTGCACTTTTCATCTCAGCCTCAGCTTTTGGGTCTCTGACAGGTGGAGGAGTTGGAGTACGCGTTACTTTATTAATTAATTGTTGAGGTTGGTCTTTTACTATGGGAGTCTTCGTTTCTCGAGTATCTTCACCCCATGTGTCACCATCAGCAAACAGTTCATCAAAATCGACATCCTGTTTGACCTCAGTCGTGTTGCCTTCCCTCATTATGGCAGCTAAATCATCGTCATCATCATTTTCATTATTTACGTTTGTAGATTGGCTTTTGGCAGGTTCTTCATCAGGTAATTCCTCATCCGCTAGTTCATCTTCGTCTTCAAAATCAATGGCATAATCAGCGGGTTTAATGGCACCAGCGCCAGAAACACCTTTTGAAGTTAATTCATCAAGCTTGAAACTGGACATTCCACCACCCATAATGGAGTCAAAATCGTCGGTTCCCATGTCATTTTTGTCTGCCATTGTACGCCATTATCGAGAAGGTCAAACAGGATTTAATTTATAGTCAGCTAAACACCCGTACATCCAATATAATGCAACTGAATGGGACAATACGAGATTGATACGTTAGAATAGCAGACTATACGAAAAGTAGATATTCCCCTTTTAATAAAACCTATCGGCTACCAGCTAATAACTGTCCATGGTTAACTAGAAAAAGGCATATATATTTACACTCGATAAATACATATAACTAATAATAATCAATTACAATTTTCGGAGTTTCGATAAATATATATGGCGTAGCTGGTCACGTGTAACTTATGCTACAAAGTCCTTTAATCCTTTCCAAGCTTGTATTTTTATAGCTACACCATCATGTCCTTGGAATTCACTTATCCACAAATATATAACTTCCCTCCATTCTTCACACGTCAGCCAAACGACCAGACATGGCAATCTCAACTTCAAACATGGATAACGCTTCTTATACAATTTGCCAAACATCATCGTATATGGATCCTTGATGAGAATGGTGATGCAATATCATATGGCGATATGAATACACCTGATCAACTTGATGATCTTGATGAGTACGATGATGACACACAACAAAAGAAATCTGTAGCTGAATTCGGGAATATATTTGACAATGTGAAACTGAAAAGAAAGCTAAAGAGAGAAACAATACTTGAAATTTATAAAGAATTAATTACACAAGGTTATGCCGAGTGGGAAGAAAAAAGAAATTCCAAAAAATCTTTCAATAGATCTGGAAATGTGATTATATTCTGGAAAAGACCTGAAGAATGGGCAGGAATCATCTCTGATTGGGTACGTTTATTATATATTTTATCGATTTTACAATTCCATATTCACTAATTGTATTGACAATTATAGGTTGAATCAACAGGCCAAAGTAATTCAATCTTAACTTTATATGAACTGAGAAGCGGTGAGCTTTCTTCATCAACTGAGTTTCATAATATACATCCCAAAGTTCTATTGAGGGCTTTAGAAGTTCTGGTTAAAAGGGGAAAAGCTCAGATTATGAAGGATGAAGATGGTCAATTTGCTGGCGTTAAAATTGCTTAATAATCTATTGCTATAAGCAATTGTATTCAGATAAAGTAGTTTGCAAATTATATTTATTACGTAGAAAAAGCAATTTGATGATATTAATTATAATATACGAATCCAAAAATGTTATCGTGATTCCAGACAAACCGAAGGTACTCTCGATGAAGTCGTACAAGCTCTTATTTTGTTATGTTGAAGGGTGTTCATTTTGGTAAAATTTCCAGTTATGCTCATCCTCATCCAAACAACGTATCAAGTGTTTAAATTAAGCTCAAATATAATTGCTGTTTAAATCATTAATATTGTTCCTTGTCTGATATACCTATTTGTATATATATTCTGACTTCACATTGTGTTTATTTATTTAGACCTTGAACATCAATGAAAAGTCTTGTTTAATCGCTTAAACACTACGGTATACAAGTATACCACCGTCGTTAAAAGTTGTTGTGTTCACGTTCGATGACCTAACACAAGTGTATTATTAATGTCAATTGATCTAACAAATTATGATTAGTAATTGAAACTTCAAATATAAAACTTTATAAATCCTTGATTCTTCCTGTTTTTTAATTCCATTCTTAACTCACAATAATCGATCATGTCTTCATCAATTCCAATTCCCTCCACTCAAACAGCCGCCATTTTAGGTAAAAATAAAGATGTTCTAGAAATCAAACAAATTCCGGTTCCAAAAATTGCTTCTGATGACGTATTAGTTAAAGTCGAGGCTTCTGCCGTTAATCCAACCGATTGGAAACATTTGGTATTTGGTTGGGGTGCTCCAGGTACAGTTTCTGGTTGTGATATAGCTGGATCAGTTGCTGCTATTGGTTCCAATGTTCAAAATGTGAAAATTGGCGACACTGGATTTGCTTTTATCCATGGTTCAAATACTGTCGCCCCACAAACCGGTGGATTTTCTGAATATGCGGTTGTTAAGTCTCATTTATTTTACAAATTTAAAAATCCTTTGCATAAATCAAAAGAAAATGAAATTCCCCAAGAAGTCCCAACAACATTTGAAGGCGCTTCCTCTTTGGGTGTATCTGTGGTTACAATTGCCATTAGTCTTGTTCATAACCTAGGCGGTTCAATTGGATTATCAGAGAAAAATCCAGAAGAAGCAAATAAATATTTATTGATTTGGGGTGGTGCTACGTCAACTGGTCAAGTTGCAATCCAATTTGCCAAATTAATTGGTTGGAAAGTCATAGTCGTTGCGTCTAAAAAAAATGAGGATCAATTAAAAGCTCTTGGTGCCGAAGCAGTCTTTGATTATCATGATAGTGATGTAGTTCAACAGATCAAAAACTATGGTGGTGAAAACATTGTTTATGCTTTGGATACGATTGCTTTACCAAATACTATTCAATTAATTCATGATGCAACATCTGATACTTTACCCGTTAAAATTGATAATTTACTATTCCATGGTAAAAAAAGTATTAAGAATTTTAAATCAAATGCAACAATCACTGATTCATTGGCTTATTTTGCAACAGGTAATCCATTCGTTTGGGGGGATAGGGAGCTTGGAAAACCGGATGTTGCAGAATTTGCCAAATCTTATTATTCAACTCTGGAGAATGTTCTTAATAATGGATCAATTAAACATATCCCAATTAAAGTCCTTCCAAATGGGTTTAACTCGGCCAATGAAGCATTTTCATTGTTAAAAAATGACAAGGTTTCGAACCAAAAACTTGTTTTAAGACCATCTGACACAAAATAATTCCTTTTCTAGCATTATTTTACCGAGGTTGTCTTATTCTCCTTTATTTACTGTGGAGAAACCCATACAAAATATATTATATTTAGTGCTTTATTATAAGTTTTAAAATTTATCTTACATATATTCTTTGTATTTGACCAATGTAAATAAATCGACCTGAGAAATTGTGAGAATCACGTAACTAATTAGATTATGTGGTCGATTGTAAATATCATACCAAATTATTTAATAACAAACTATAGCTACTGTTGTGAGCGCTTAGGCTAAACACTACTCTGAAATGTCAAAGACAATATTGATGATTATCTATATATGAAAAGTTAGAGATGCTAGACTAATAATTACTTTATGTTTGTAATCATAGTGATCCTTAAAGTACCTTCATTTTTGGTTCAAGATGTTGAACGTCATTGTGAAGTCTTGTGATTGTTAACGCTGTTTGGTATGCTTCTTTCAAATTGGTGGGTCCAAAAGCATTTTCAAAAACAGTTTCGGTTTTTGAAAGTGATGCTAAATGATCTATGAAGTTGGTGGAACCTATTTTTATGGTATAAATATTTGTTCAGAGCCGCCTCTTCGGGTGTTTGACTTAATTACTAATTTTGGATCAACTATTTTGTATAGAGGCATGACGTCTACTTTGATAAATTCAAGATACTCCATTGTTTGATTTTATATTTTGCTAGTTATAATTAATTTCAATAGTTCGTTGGTAGAGTGTTCGGCTTTTCATGTGTGATCTATATTCTAAAGAATTACGAAATTTATCTTGTTTTATTGTGAACTATTAGTATAAATTAGGACTAATTATACCGAGGAATATGCAACCAAATCCCATTTTAAAAGAGGCCAATATAACTGTAGAGTGTAGACCCATTTGTTTTGTGTGACAGCAATCCCGGAATCGTCATCAATTACTATGGTGTTCACACCACAGAGCCACAGACTGCACAACTATGATATTTAAATGTAAGGTAATATTATAATCTCGTTACGAATACGGTTACGGTGATCATGAGGATGGCAGACATTAAATCTTCAAGTCAAACGAAGCACAATTTTTATGCATTGATTAAAAATAATGAAATAGAAAAATGGCTAGACAATTGCAATCGTAATTGATCATTATTTGATATTTATTAAATATAAACCTTCAATTGGAAATTTTAGGCGAATGTACCATCACCATCATTTCTTGAATTATAATGTTTTTTATCGAGAGATTTATTCACACCTTTAATATCACCATTCTTTATAATTTTTTCGATAATACTGTCAGTATCTTTTGTTCCAAACTCATTCTCCAATTGTAGGTCTGAAGCTTCGTCAAGTATACCACTAGCACCCCCTGTTCTAACTGTGAATACGGTGAAGGCTTCGACAACATCTATCAACGGGGTTGAAGAATCCTTATTATATTTTTGAATGGCTTCCAAAGAAGTTCCTAGGACAATGAAGTCAGTTTCGCTTCCTTTGTAATGAATTTTGATCTAATGTGAATTGAGTATTATTAGTATATTGTAGGTGCAACCACATATGATTAGTGAACACTTACTGAAGACATTTTTTGTTTTTTGTCTTTTGAATATATATAACAATTGATCAACCAATGTTGGGGAAGGGCCTTTTATAATCCTTTGTTTTAATTAAATGGCCCAGCCAATTATGGTATGCCATCATTCAGCGTCATAATGTTGGCCATAAACACACGCGGGCAGGAGTATAATGACTTCAATATTAAGATTATTAAATGCAATTGCTACCAGGTCCGTAAATTACCGGATTGGGAGGAAGGTGCAGCACACGTGATTTGGAAATGCCAAACTTCACCAGCCACACCGATCTGGTTCTATGGCGTTCCATGTGTCTTCAGCCAGTATAAAACACAGAAAGAGTGGAGGATTCTCGCAATTGCTCTGTATTGCGTGACCCGTCGAGGCTCACACAATTTTGCAGCCAATAAACTGCTCGGAATCAGCTACATATTCAACTTTTAGCCACAATTGCCTCATCCCTGCTGACGACACGTGATATTACACCACGGCCTCCTCTGCTATAACCTTCGATATAAATTGCACTACTTTCCTTGCTTTACAACCATATCTCATAAAAATGTCTATTCCACAGCCTTCTTCAACTCTTCGTCTTGGTTCAAAAGCTCCTAACTTTGAGTCCGAAACTTCCAATGGTCCAATTAACTTTTATGACTATGCTGGGGATAGTTGGGTAGTTTTCTTCTCTCATCCTGATGATTTCACTCCAGTTTGTACCACCGAACTTGGTGCTTTTGCCAAATTGGAACCTGAGTTCACTAAAAGGGGTACTAAATTGATTGGTTTATCTGCAAACAATGCTGACTCTCATCAAGCTTGGATCAAAGATATCAATGAAATTACTGGCTCAAAATTGTCATTCCCAATTGTTGCAGATCCAAAGCGAGAAATTGCTCTTAAATATGACATGATTGACTATCAAGATGCTACCAATGTTGATAATAAAGGTGTTCAATTTACTATTCGTTCTGTTTTCATCATTGATCCAAAAAAGACAATTAGATTGATTTTATCATACCCTGCATCAACCGGTAGAAACACCGCTGAAGTATTGAGAGTTCTTGATTCTCTACAAACTGGTGATAAGAATCGAGTTACTACTCCAATCAATTGGGTTCCTGGTGATGATGTTATTGTTCATCCTACTGTTTCTAATGAGGAAGCAAAGACCTTATTCCCAAAATTTAGAACAATCAAACCTTATCTTAGATTGACCCCTTTACCTGAATCTCAGGTTTAAAAGAATTGTTCTTTGTTTTATATTATATTAATAGTTAGTTTTAATGTATTGATGATTATTTTATTTGTGTTTTGAATGAAATAACCTCATGTGTTCCACTGTATCAAATATTGGTTTTCAACCATAGAAAGGATCAGGAGTTTATAATTATTAGCGTTATGCACGAATGCATATTGCTGACATCAAACGTTTCTTTATCTTGTAATTGTGGTGTAATATTAATTATAAGCTTATAAAAGTACACACCATGGCCAATTAACCCTGGAGACTGGTGTGTATTTTCCTTAATTTTAACATCATTTTTTACTGTATCACTAATATATTAGTACGTAGAAACATATAAAGCTTTACCGCCATTATTTCTTATTATTATTGCCATTAAGCTTAACTGTAGTATTTCTCAAAACACTGCGAACAAATTCTATAAAGTCATCTTCATGTCCTACATCCAAATATCTATAATCATCTAAGAAATCTGGGTTCTTTAATAAATTCTCTAATGATGATATATTAGCTTCAGCATTATCATTTCTCAATTTTTTAATCATATGGATACGATATTTATTATAATTCATTTGTTGTATACTGTCCCAACCAATGATATTTAAAATATCTTCTTCATTACTATAAAGCCTATGTTGAATTTTCATTAATAACCCCAATGAAGCACGTAATAAGAAAGAATCACCTTCAAAAACCATTATGTCAAATATCCTACAACAAATCTTAAATGATAAATGTGATGTAAGCATCGGTAATAATAAAGGTCTTAAATATTTCAATGGATCAAGTTTAATATTATAAAAATGATTGTATAAATTAGGACATGTTGATAATAAAGCGCGTTGAAAAGATGATGAAACATCATTTAAAAAATCATTAAACTTATCATCACCATTCAATAATAATAATGCCTTTGGTAATGGCCTTTCTAACAAATTTGAAAGCGTTATGAAAACTTTATAATCATCATCATTAATATTTATTAATAAAATTGCAGCAATTGAATTAATACTTTTATGATAATATTTATAATTATTTGGTGTCATAAAACACCATGCTTGAATAATTTTTAGTAATGAATCATGATAATTATAAGAATCAATATCATCATTAATATTATTAGTATCGTTGTTTGGGTCCATTTCTAACGATGGATTTGAGTTTGAATTAAAATTACAAGAAGAAGTAGAAACAGGAGTACTATTAGTGGTAGAATCAGGCGCTGAAGTTGTTGAAGTTAAAGTAGAATTAGTTGTAATATTTATATCATAAATTATATTTGTTTTATCAATATCTGTATATGATGGAGTTTGAAATATTTGAAGATCCGGGAAGATTGTTAATATATCATGATCTATTTCATCAAATAAAGATTTATATTCTTTAGCTTTAAGACCCAAATCCAACTCTGAACTTGGAGTAGTATTATATTGTGATTGTGAGCCATTGATACCATCATTATAAAATTGTTTAATTAACTCTTTTGCATTATTAACTTCCTTTAATGCATTTTCAAAAGTGTCTTCAGTAAATTTTAAAGAATTTCCAATAGTAGTACTCCATACAAAACTTCTGTATTTATTAGGTACCCCTCTCCACCATAATTCTCTAATTTCTTTTTTCTTTTCATCTTCATTATTAATTATAACATTATCATTATTATTCTTATTCTTTTTATTATCAATTTTTGTATTCAATGTTAATTTTTCAAATTCATACATACAATTATAAAAATTTGGTATTATTTCATGATCCCAAATTAATAAATCTTTCTTTTGTTGAGTTAACCTTTGATTTAATAAATCTAATTCTTTTAATTTTCTAGATTTTTCATAATCCATTGCATTATCCATCATTTTTTTATATTCCTTTAAATGTTTTTTCTCCTCTTTTGCCGATTTTGGTGGTAGCCAATTTGGTCTTGTCATTGATAGTAGTTTTCTTTTTTCTTTACTTAATGGTATCTCCTTATTAGCTATCGAAATATTCAAGCTAAAAGTAGAGGCTGAGGGGGAACCATTTAATGAAATTGATGATAATGAGGGAGATAGTGTAGGGGTTTCGCGTTTAAGATTTCGGAAAGGCAGTTTAGAAAAATTACGCCTTTGAATTAGCTCTTCTTCCGCCAATATTGTGGGTGAAGATTCAAACGCCAAGGTTATATCACTAGCATCTTTCGATAGATACTCCAAGCGTGAACGAGAAGCTGGTCCTCTCGATAAAGTAGGAGTCGATTGCGACACATTGGAAAGAAGTCTGGAATTGTTTGAAGAGCCAAGAGTATTAAGGCTAATATTATGGGGTAAAGAGTCCGAAGTCCCAGACGAATATGTTGCCAGATCCATGAGAGCAGGAGACACCGGTAGATTAAAGATATAACCGTCCTCGGGCAGAAAGTCGTCGTCCTCATCTTCAGTGTCAAATGCGTCATCGTCCGTGTTTATCTTCTTCATCCGAGCGAGTAGGTGTGTTGGACATATACACTTTATAGTATTTATACCAAGGCACTATTAAATTGTAGATAACCTGTACTTTAATATGCCCAAGAGTGTTTACAGGCATTTACCATGACAACTTAACAAGGGTATTTCACATTAGGGCTAAATCATAGATCACGTGCAACTTTGCTTCCACCACCTCTGGTTTGGGAAACACAGTCACAATCCAAGCACACACGGTAATATTGAAAAACGAAATCTAATAATTGTATCCACCGACGAACAAACTTCAACAATGGGTAAGAGATTATATATAAATCTGGATTTATTCACAATGGAGCACGAAAAAAGTAGCAACAAAATAATATTTGACAACCTATATGTGATTTAATTCCAACTTTTTCATTCAATATTAATACCAATATCAACCAACATTAATCAATATAAATCAATATAAATCAATATGAACCAATATATATCAACATTTTTCGTGAACTAGCTGTCTGAACCTCCAATTGGTAATTGAATATAATTATTAACAACAATTTAATACTAGTCAATATTCCAAAGACAAGAAAAACATACTGCAAAAAGTGTAACTCTCACACAGTGCACAAGGTCACCCAATATAAGGTATGTTTTGGAACAAGATGATAACAGTAGTGCAGGGAAATATCTAACAAATTAACTTCTAAAATGTAGGCCGGAAAAGCTTCTCTTTTCGCTCAAGGAAAAAGAAGATACGACCGTAAGCAAGCCGGTTACGGTGGTCAAACCAAACCAGTTTTCCACAAGAAAGCTAAGACCACAAAGAAGATTGTCCTTCGTCTTGAGTGCACCAAGTGTAAATCCAAGGCTCAGTTAGCCTTAAAGAGATGCAAGCACTTTGAACTAGGTGGAGATAAGAAACAAAAGGGACAGGCTTTACAGTTTTAAGGGTATATAATTATATTCGAAATAATAAAATAATAATGTTATGTCATTTAATACATTTGTACTTTTGATCAAGATATTTAGAAGTAAATATATAAGTTACATGTAGTAAATCATAAATGTGAGTGTGTCATATTTTAAATTTATTTTAAATTTATTATGCATTTTATATGGTTTATAATTATGCTCAGAATTCGCCCGCCTTTAAAGCTTCGCTAAGTATACAGATTTAAACAGAATGTGTTTTTCTAGGCAATTGTATAAAATTAAATCAGATAAAACTTCCGGATCCCTTTCTTTTTTATTTTGCTTCCTTCTCCTCCATTCTCATCCTTGTTCACCTCTCAATCCCGCAATCCCGCCATTTAAGATCTTATAGCTTTCCTCAAGCCTTGAAATCTCCTAATCCTCAAATTTTTTGATTGTGCACCCCCATACTTCCGCATATCCCTATCAATATCAACTTCTCCTACCAATACTCAAACAAATTTGAACCCATAATATATTTATTACCTCGGACGAAATCACATCTACCCTATGACTAGTCTACATTTACAAGCCTCCGGACCCCGTTCTTCTCAAACAAGAGCACATAATACTTCTTCTTCGAATAGCTCAAAATTCTCAAACTCAAACTCCATTTCTCCTAGTAATGATGATTTTGCTACTTTTGAAAAGAAGCCGGATACATTCCCCAGAGCAACCCAAGAAAGAGCATCATCTGCCAAACTTCGGATCGAGAACTTTTATAAAATGAGTGTTCAACATGCTGTTGAACGAAATCAAAGACGTGTTGACTTAGAATCAAAATTAGCTCATGAACGAGGATCCGAAGAAAAAAAAAATAGACAATTACAATCACTAGGTAAAAAAGAATCAGTTTTTCTAAGATTAAGAAGGACAAGATTAGCACTCGAAGATTTTCAAACTGTTAAAGTTATTGGTAAAGGTGCTTTTGGTGAAGTTAGATTGGTTCAAAAGAAAGATACTGGTAAGATCTATGCGATGAAAACATTATTAAAGTCAGAAATGTATAAAAAAGATCAATTGGCTCATGTCAAAGCCGAAAGAGATGTTTTAGCTGGTAGTGATTCTCCTTGGGTTGTGTCTCTATATTATTCTTTTCAAGATTCTCAATATTTGTATCTAATTATGGAGTTTCTACCTGGTGGTGATTTAATGACAATGCTTATTAGATGGCAAATTTTTACTGAAGATATTACAAGATTTTACATGGCTGAATGTGTTTTAGCAATCGAAGCAATACATAAACTTGGTTTCATCCATAGAGATATTAAACCCGATAATATTTTAATCGATATAAGAGGTCATATTAAACTATCTGATTTCGGTTTATCAACAGGCTTTCATAAAACTCATGATTCAGCATATTATAAAAAAATAATGGCAAATGATAATTCCAACTCTTCATCAAATCCACAAAGAAATTCAGTTGTTGGTGATTCTATTGCACTTACCTTATCAAATCGTGAGCAGATGCAAACTTGGAGAAAATCAAGAAGATTAATGGCTTACTCAACTGTCGGTACACCAGATTATATTGCACCAGAAATATTCATCCACCAAGGTTATGGTCAAGAATGTGATTGGTGGTCACTTGGTGCTATCATGTTTGAGTGTTTAGTTGGTTGGCCACCATTTTGCTCAGAAACTCCAAGAGAAACATACCGTAAAATCTTAAATTGGCAAGAAACTTTACAAATTCCGGATGATGTTCATTTATCACCTGAATCAGAAGATTTAATAAGAAGATTCTTAACCTCTTCTGAGCATCGTATTGGTACCCGTGGAGGAGCAAACGAAATCAAATCCCATCCTTTTTTTAAAGGTGTTAATTGGGATTTAATACGTGAAGTGGATGCACCATTTATACCAAAGTTAAGTTCAATTACTGATACAAGATTTTTCCCTACTGATGAATTGGAGAATGTTCCTGATTCTCCTGCAATGATGAATGCACAAAGACAACAACAACAGCAGCAAGGTGGAGGCAATGGAAGTACTGATGGTAAAAATAAGGATGATATGCCATTTATTGGTTATACTTACTCAAGATTTGATTATCTCACGAGAAAAAATGCTATTTAGTTGACTACTCAATAATTTTAAGATTAATCTATTAAATTATAAGTATTTTACATTTAAATGATCATGATGGTAGGCGATAGTGAATAAACATATAATATATAAACTGAATAGTTGTAGATCAATATTAAAACTTTCAGGATCAATTGTAATTGCGAGTTTTGTTTCATTTATGTTACAGACAGGTATAGCCGTAGGGCTATTAGTTGATCAGGCGCAACTGCAGGTACCAAAGCACCCTATCTCAACCTTCAATTATATAAACAGTATATGCTGTACTTCCATATGATATGGTTCCTATTTAAATATATTGAATGTATTGCCAGTCAGCAATTAGTAGATATCACTACATTTAGTAGGTATAATTCATGTTTTGTGTTCTAGTATCCCTGATCCTGATACGGTAGTCAAGCCACTAAGTTACATTAGTAGCCAAGTAATATTTATGTATTGGATTCGCCTTGATTTTTTCTGAAATACAATTAATATTTAATATTTATCTGTTTGCTCTGCTCCATTTCCCTTTTTATTTCTTTTATTACTTCTCATTCTCCATAAATTATAATCTCCGGGCATATATATATTAAACGAAGAAAGAAGAAAAGCCATGGATCCCTCACAAATGCAAGTCGACGAAAATCATGATACTCCTATGTTACCAGAAGACTATGTAGCCTTCGACAGAGAACCAGATTTATTTCCTACCAACACTCAAGCCCATGCTCAATTTTTTAAAGATAGACTAGAGAATTTTTATAAGACTAGTGTTCAACACGCTATCGAAAGAAACCAAAGATTAGTTGAATTAGAAAAGAAACTAGCAAACGAAAGAGGATCCGAGGAGAAAAAAAACCGACAGCTACAATCGCTAGGTAAAAAAGAATCAATTTTTTTAAGATTAAGAAGAACACGATTATCTTTGGATGATTTTCAAACTGTTAAAGTTATTGGTAAAGGTGGATTTGGTGAAGTTAGATTGGTACAAAAGAAAGATACTGGACACGTATATGCGATGAAAACATTATTGAAATCAGAAATGTATAGAAGAGATGAACTAGCTCATGTCAAGGCTGAACGGGATTTAATGGCTAGAAGTGATTCAAAATGGGTTGTCTCGTTATATTACTCATTTCAAGATGCTCAAAATTTATATCTAATTATGGAGTTTCTACCTGGTGGTGATTTAATGTCAATGTTAATACGATTTCAAGTATTCTCAGAAGATATGACAAGATTTTACATGGCTGAATGTATTCTAGCTATAGAAGCAATTCATAAACTTGGTTTCATCCATAGAGATATTAAACCTGATAATATTTTAATTGATAGTAAAGGACATATTAAATTAACCGATTTTGGTTTATCAACAGGTTATCATAAAACAACAAATGATCCTAACTATTACAAAAAGATTATGGATAATGGACCAATGCCAAAAGCAGTTGAAAGGAATTCGTTTATCGCTGGAGGGTCTATAGCACTTACATTATCCAATCGTGATAAGATTCAAACATGGAGGAAATCTAGAAGATTAAAAGCTTATTCAACGGTTGGGACGTCTGACTACATTGCACCAGAGATATTAACACAACAAGGATATTCGCAAGAGTGTGATTGGTGGTCTCTTGGTGCAATTATGTATGAATGTCTAGTAGGTTGGGCTCCATTTTGCTCTGAAACGGCTAGAGAAACATATATAAAGATTCTTAACTTCGAACAATCACTTTATTTCCCCGACGAAATTCATTTATCGCCTGAAGCGGAGAATTTGATTAGAAGGTTATTAACATGGTCAGACCAACGTATTGGGTCAAGAGGAGGAGCGGATGAAATCAAGAATCATGCTTTTTTCAGGGGAGTCGATTGGAATACGATTAGTGAAGTTCAAACTCCATTTGTGCCCAATCTCAGTTCGATAACAGACACAAAGTTCTTCCCAACCGACGAACTAGCCAACTTGCCTGATAACCCAGCGATGGTGAATGCAAGAAACCAGCAGCAAAACGGTGGCAGACCGGAGAAAGATGATATGCCATTCATCGGCTACACGTATTCTAGGTTTGATGATCTTACAAGACAGAGTGCTATATAGATTAAACATGCTATAATAAATTATGTGTTTGTGTTCGTAGCTTATAGTTAAAGTTAGAGTTAACTTAATGTGTGTCCAGATGTACGCTGCTGTGCACTTTTCAGAACAGCTCTGCTGGTAAAACTTTTCAAAACATTCCGAAAAGAAACAAAACAGTCAAATTTTTCAAAAAAGCAGTCTCATTTGCGTCCTCAATCACAAACCTCCAAACGAAAGCCCTAAGCAGCGAATATAGATAGTTGATAATCCTTACACCTCATCTTATCAAACTATCGACCATTAACTTAAAGCTAATTTATATTTGATCACACCTACTCGGTCTTTAGAAATCCCTATTTGGGGTTCCTGTTAGGTTTCTGTTATCACCCATTTTATAGTGTTTATGCTAAGGTTATTATCATGGCAGAATCTCACAATACGAATGACCAGTTGACTACCACTCATCATCTTAATGATAACGACGAGGAACATCTTCAAACAGAGGAGCTCGATTTAGAGGCTGAAATTGCTAAATTGACTGCTGGTCATCGGCAAGATGTTCCCAATCAGTTCCCCCTTGACTTAGAGAATGCGGATTCGCATCCTGAAGATCGCAATCACAATCAATTGGACAATCTGGCTGATATGGGGGATGTTGATTATACTTTTGATCCTTTTTTCTCAAAAGATCACGAACACAAAGAACAACACGAGCAAGATCAAAGTCACCTTCATGACTATCAAAATAATAATGAACACGATCTACACGATGAAGGTAATGAGGCTGATTCCCTTCAAAACTCTATGAATGCTCTTTTCGCAACCCAAAACTTGCCATTCCCGCATCAAGATGAACTTGAAAATGCACATAATGAGGATGAAGAAAAAGACCCTCACGAGGCTCTACATGCCGAACTTCAAAAAGACTTGAGTGAAGGTGGTACCCAAGATGTGACTGGAGCCCAAAACGATATAAACGAAGCGGAACATGAATATGCAATTGATCCAGAATTATCATCGATACCACCGCATGAAGATTATTATGACGAAGCCGAATTTGAACTTTTAGGTAAAGTTACAGACTTGTTTAATGAAAGTGAATTAACTACAAATAAAAATGATGGAACTTCAGATGCAAACAACCATAATATCAACTTGTCTGATTCAGCTGCTGAAGCAACAGCCCGTATCAATGATGCTTTATTACTTGCCGCTGAAATTGGTGATGTTGATATTGTTGCTGAACGAATGAATTCTATTATCCATCCAGATAAATCAGAACATGAACATGAACTGGAACAACGGGATGACGATGATGAATATGGTTATGATATCATTGATAATAATAATAATCTCACGACTTTAGAACGGCTAGGGAAGCATGGCGACATTGCTGCTATTCTTGGTGTAAATGATCATGAAAATGTACTATCTGAACACTCGGAAATAGACCCTCATTTAAGTCAAAATGATTTGAATTTTAGGAAGAAGAAGCAAAACAATCGTAAGAAGCCAAAGGGAAAGGAAACAATGATGAATATTGCCGACACCTTGGCTCAATCACGTTCGGTTATTGATAAAAATAGAAGTTATTCTTCAAGCCGATCATATGACGATACATCACGAAATCATAATGATCAATTGAAATACTATCATTCTCCATACCACCCTCGATTTAATGGTTACAGAACACCACAACAGGTTACACAACAAACAAAATTTCGACTTGATAAGCCATCAATTAATAACTATAATAATCGTAAAACACAATTAAAATCTTCATCATTATCTGATAATAGCAAACAAGGTTTATCATCTTCAACTACAATACTTCAAGATTCGCAATCTAATGATAATAATAATAAACTAATGAGTGCTTTAGCACTTGCAAAGCAGTTAAATCAATCAAGTGAAGGAAGCGCCAACATATCACCTGAAAACGTGGCAGCAATTCAATCAATTCTCGAGAAATTGATCGCTTACAATCAAACCAATAATAATAAATCAATTTCTACTTCAAGGGAATCAATTATAATTCAAGATCGTCCCAAATCATTGTCAACTATACCATCATCTTCTTCCACATCTGCATCTCAAAATGAAACTAAAGATAATAAAGCATTAGTTACGGAAAAAACAAGAATTAGTAACAGGGAAAGAAAAAAGAAATGGAGAGAAGAAAATGATGAAAAAAATAAAGATAATGATTTAAGATGTAGAGTTCATAAAAGAGCAACATTAGTTTTTGGTGAAAATGATACTGAAGAAAAATTGAAATGGATTGAAGAAGAATTTACAAAAAGAAAAGAAAAGAGAATTAACAGATTGAAAAAAAATGAATATATTTCTCAAATTTATAATATGAATAACAATCTCCATATTCATAATAATATGATCAATGGAAACAATAATTCTAGTAACGATTCTAATAACAATGCAAATATGAATAAATCAAACTCTTCAATTTCTTCATCTTATGGAATAGCTGATGTTCAAAGAAGTCTTGCATCTGTTATGGAGTCGATTGTAAAAGATTCAAATATTATGAAAAGCCTTGGTAATGTCTCAGCTAATCCAGGTGATAATCAAGAGTTAATAAAATCGATTACAACACTGGTTACTGCGACTATCTTTGATCAGCAACAATCACAACAAAATTTGGTTAATTCAGCTGATGCTGGTGCAATCCCGACATTTCAAGTTATTACTAGTAATGGCGGTATGAATGATCATTCTAATATGGATACTTCATTATTAGTTAATCAAAGGATGCCCGATTATCCAACTTTGGCTCCAGATAAAGCGTTAACGTCTTTTGTTAGAGCAGGTAGACAATCACATTCAAGGGCATCATCAGTGACCATGACTTCTTATAACCATAGACATCATGATACTAATATATCACATGACAACGTCCGTCAATTATTAAGTTTTAACTCTAGTATTAAATCAGAAACGCCGAATGAGAATATAAGTTCTAATTCTGGTTCTAATAATAAGTATAAACATTCAAATTCAATAGTAGATGGTTCAAGGAAAAGGTCACTTGAAATTGATGATTCTAACGGTCATAGTAACGGTATAAAGAAATCACATTCTCAAGATTCGGATACTATTGTTAAAAATATTCAAAAACTAAATGATCATGAGTTACAGAAAAGTATTCCATCAAATATGAATATTTTATCTAATTCATCTATTAGACCTCCTCAGTATAAAGCGAAGGCAAAATCGAAACCTATAACAATTACAGAATCGAATTCGAATTCGAATTCAGCTTCTACGCCAATTATAATTGATAGTAAAGATGTTATAATGACTGATGTTGAAGTGTGTTCAAAGGAAAAAGAAGATGGGGTTATTGAGATAAAAAAGGAAAAATCAGCATCACTATCAGTATCAGCGCCACCAGTAGCTGCACAAGTATCAACACAAGCTCTAGAATCGCCAAACAAAAAATCTCTCACTCCTAAATTGAGTTCACCATTATCAATAAATTCTGACAATAACATTTCAGAAACATCAACTAACGAGTTAGGACCCAATCATAAATTGAACTCAACCCCATCATCAGGATCACATTCAATGATTCCAAAAATTCAGCCTACCCTTAATACGATTTCTTCCCATATTCAATCGTCTCCTTATCTCAATCGAGGTAGAATAGGTGTTAAATCTTCTCAAACCGGTGGTACTGATGTTCTTTTTAATTTTAACAATATCATTAAGAGACCAACCTTTAGCAAGAAACGATGACGATGTTTAATTATATTTTGCTTTATTCTGAGTATTGGTGGGATTATGACATTAATGGTTTATATTTATAATTTGATTTTATGTGTTTTCTTTTGTATACTATTGCTTTTCCTGTCTTGTAAATGAGCATATTTTTATTGTTTTAGCGATCAAAGATGTTCTATTTACTTGTGGACTGATTTTTATGTTTATTTGTCTCTCTTCTTTAATTTTATATAGGATATATAATGATTAAGAAGAAAATAATAATACCTCACATCAATATTATGATTGAATAGAAAAGCTTTATATATTTTAAGCTGATGATCATTATTATAATTAAGATTATAACACCCACAAACCTTAATAAAAATAGATAAATAAGTTTTTAAAGATTAATAAATTTAATTCTTTTCTTACTAATTTTTCTTGTTCAACTTATCAATATTGCAATTGCGATTGCAATTTCAAAATTGAAGTTGTAGTTGAATTTGTAGTTGGAGCTGTTATATATATAAATATTCACGATGAGCATTGCTCAACTCTCAGACCAAATTTCCCTGCAATTGGGTCCTAGCATATCATCACCCCTTCACAAAACATACACAACAACTCTTCTAATCGAACTAATATGTTTATCATTCTCACTTATATCAATATCTATTCCAAGATGGTTGAGATCTATGAAAACGTTTAATCAAGATGGTGTCATTGTACGCATCTGTTATGGGTTAAATTCAAAATGTACATTCGATGCTTCAGATTCCTTTTTTAAAAGAAACTATTTAACATGTTCTCCGTTTCCCGAAGAATATGACTGTGATGCTGATAGCGAATTACCTTGTGTTCTATGGAAAACGGCCACTTTTTGCATGTTTCTAAGTATTTTAGTTCAACTAAGTATAGTAATCGCGATACTAAATTCTTTATACGGTGGTAAGAAAGCGTTTGAAAATGGATGGAAAATAATAGTAATGCTACTATTATTAACAATTATACTACAAGCTTACACGACTTTTCAATTTGTTGGTTTTTTGGAAACTTATTCACAATTTATAATCGGTTGGAGGCTTGGTGCATCATGGGGTTTCGCCGTTGTTTCATGGGTAATTTCAGTCATTGTTATCGTTGTTCTATCTGTTGTTGGTTCCATTACTCCCCATGAATATACTTATTATGATGAAAATGATTATGAAATATACTATGATGATGTTTATTGATATATATATACGTGTTATATAATTATAGATCTATGATTAAGCAAATAAAAATGCCTCTTGTGCTTCGTTATATCTTCCTCCAGAAACACTAAAAGAAGATAAGATCTTATCAATGTTCTCTCCATCATCATCTGTAAAAGAAACATTAACACTTTTGGTGTTCTCTTCTACTCTTTCAGAGGTAGTTGCACCAGGAATTGGTATAATTGAAACTCCAAGTTTTTTCCCTTGATATAAAACCCATGCTAGTGCTAATTGAGCAGCTGATATATTCTTAGATTTGGCCAATTTCTTTATCTCTGCAACCAATTCTAAATTCTTATCGAAATTCTCAGGTTGAAATCTATCAAAATGTCTCCTGAAATCACCTTCTGGAATATCAGACAATTTTTGAATTTGGCCCGTAAGGAAACCTCTACCTAAAGGTGAATAGGCGACAATTGGTATATTTAATTCTTTACAGACATCAAGAACACCATTTGTTAAGATCTCAGTACTCCAAAGTGAAAATTCAACCTCAACTGCAGAAATAGGATACACCAAAGAAGCCTTTCTTATAGTTTGAGCACCAACCTCAGAAAGTGATATACCGTCAATCCTACCATCTTTGACAAAATCGGCAATTGCACCAATGGTTTCTTCAAGCGAAACATTTGAATCTATTCTTGCAGGTTCAAAGATAAACTTTTTGAATTTGTAATTACCATTCAAATGAGACAGAATATTATTAATTGATTTAGAAATATTCTCTTTATCACCCTGTGGGGCAAGTGTATTAAAATCAACGCCACCTTTAACGGATAAAACTATTTTCTTGGCATCCTCTGGATATTTGGTAAAGTAACGGTTTATAAGCTCGAGATTTGCATTACTATGGGGTGGTGTTCCATAAAATTCACCAGCATTGAAGAAAGTTGCACCTTGGCCAATGGCAGATTTTATTGTTTTAAAGGCTTGTTCGTCTGGAGTAAGGACGGGTCTCCAAGTGAAACCCATTAAACCGAACCCGATTGGGCCAACTTTGGAAGGAAGATCAATTGATGACATTTTTCAATGATTTAAAGATGTTGCAGAAGTTGTTCTTTTTGCAATTGGATTGTTGGGTATTTCTTTGTGTTTATATAGTTAACGAAATAGTATATAGATATTATAGAAGCTGGATTATAACGGCTTTAAGCACCTTGCGCACACATACTGTTAAGTACGAATATTGGTAACAACTTAATTTTGGTTGGAACCAGTTGCTTTTTGACCGGAACTTGACGGAAAATATGCCCATCAGATGGATAATGATGATACATATGTAGCTGAGATTTGTGATTAAGTAACTCGGAACAAGAAGTCCAACAAATCGATTACAAATATATAATAATGTACATACTAGATAGTAGGTATCACCAATTGTAGTTTTACCACTCAATTATGTCGCAGATTCGCAATCTGAACATATTTGCATCCTATGGTTGCCCTGATTTCCTCACTGTTGCGGAGAAACTAAGATTATAGTACGACAGGAGTGAGAATAGTTGTAATAAACTTTTAGAATCGTGCCGTTTCAAAAGGAGAGCCCATATAGTGTGTAGTTGTGGCTAGAAGTGTGATGGTACTGTAATATAAAATAGCAAGCTCTAGAGTCCTGATTTTGATGATGGGACACTTCTAACACCGAAAAAAGTGGACGTCTAACCAGAAGTTACGGTACTATGTGTTGCAACATGGATGCCATTTTCCTAGTATCCTCTTTATAACTTATAATTATGGGAATTTTTGGCTGTCACTTTTAATTGTAATACTTCAGCTTGATTTAACCAACGTTACAGAATAAAGGTAATATCGATTAGGCAAGATATTATACCATATGTATGCTAATCATAAACTATATGAAGTCTCTATTACTAAATTTAAGATTCTTAAACCTTCTTCTTCTGTTTCCGCCTCAGAGAAGGTGGTATCATCATCGTTGGTCTCTTCGCTTTACTGCTGCTAGCGCTATTATCATTAATATTTTTATTGTTAAGTAGATCGTTTCTCGTCCCTATTTTAATCTGTTTTCCACCAATAACACTGCCTTCTAATGCCATCCCAGCTTTGCCGGCATCCGATACTTTCTCATACTCAACTAGAGCTCCTTCAAGATCGGGAAGAAGCGTAACGTTCTGCACTGGACCTATTTGCTCAAATAATTGCTTCACTTGGGTATTATTAACAGTATCGGCAAGGTTCAATACTCCAATTGTTCGCAATTTTATATCTTCTGGCGACCTGTCACCCTTAAGTTCAGTATTATAGTCACCGTTAGTAATTGTTGAATTATTTTTGTTTCTATTTTCCGCAATCGAAACTTCAATATCTCTTCCTTCAAGACTCGTTTTATTTAACTCCGTACTTTGCTTAGCACTTTCATAATCACTAAACGTTATAAATGCAATCCCATTATGTTTTCTATTTAATCTTTTATTTTTAGGTGATAACGGCAAATGAATTCTTTCAATTTTACCATATTTCGAAAATAATTTTTCTAACATTTTTTCATCAACTTTCTCAAAATCTATTCCTTTAATAAAAACCTTTCTTTGTTGAATCGTTGCGTCATCTCTTACTGTTTTCTTCTCGGGATCTGATATCTTCACTTGTAAGTTATGAACATCATCAATAATCTTTCCATTAAACTCTTTAACCGCCAACTGAGCTTCTCTACTAGATGAAAATTCAATATAACAAAATCGTCTTCTTTGTTCAAATCTTAATGATGGCATTCTTACTTCAAATATGTTGCCGATGGATGAAAATAATTCTCTTAATTTTTCATCAGAGTACGTTTCTGGGTAATTTGTTACCCAAATAACATTTCCTTTTGCATGAGTAATTTTAATTTCCTTTCCTTTATCTTTATCAATGGATTTATTATTTTGTATTAATGCTGATAATACAGATTCATAATTTTCAAATTCAATACTAGCAATTTTTGAATTTTCATCCTCATTCGATTTTATTAAAGTTATTTTATTTATTATTCCACATTGTTTGAAAAATGTTCGTAATGTCTTTTCAGTTGTATCAATTGGAAGGGCTGTTACAATTATTGTGTTGTTTTCACGATTTCGTTTGTTTGGCAATGTATCCCGTTCATATTTAGATTTTTTAATATTTGGGCCTTGATCATTTGAACCTTCCCGTGTTCGTTTTGTTACTTTCATTTCTATTTCATTTGAATCTATTACGGTATGTTGCTCCGTTGCCCGTGGTAATTCTTCCAATATCGGTTGTTGTTGTTGTTGTTGTTGTTGTTGCTGATATTGTTTTAACCTCAAATCATAAACCTGTTTAGATTGTTTTCTGATCTTTATAATAGCAGTTTGAAATGATGCTTCATCACCATTTTCGCTTTCAAGAATCGTTAATTCTTGGTATATACGTTCAGGCCAATCCATATTAACCCTTGCAATTGCTCTCAATAAAATTTTCCTTGCTTGATCAATCTCGTCAAAAGATATCTCCCATCGTGCCCATGATAACCAAACTTCACTTTCTTTATTTCTTTGTTGTGTTAACTTATTAAAACACAACCTTGCCTGATCTATATCCGTTAATTTCGTATAAATTCCAATTATTGTCCTTTCAATTTCAAATAGTGGATCTGCTTTATTCACTTCATTATTAACCGCTATATTGAAAAACTTGTCGCAATAATCAAACAATACAGCTAATATGCCAGCATCCAAATTATTTTTAGCCATATTATAATAAGAACGTAACAATTGTAACACTAAACATTTCCAGTTCTCAAATTCTTCAGGTTGTGCATCTGGTGGTATGTCCAGTAGCCCCAATTGTGTAATCATATCTTTTAATGTTTCAATTTCATCATCATGACTATTGGTGTTATTATTACGATTAATTAAAACTCGAACTTTTTCTGCCCAAAGTTTCCCCGATTTCGGAATGCTTTTAACTGAACGATCAATGGTTTTATCAACCAAATCATATGGCCAATTAATTCCATATAAGTAATAAATATAATCCAACCATAAGGTTTCATTTGCTATTTTAATAGAGCGTTCATATAATGTTATAATCAATTCCTTAGGTGTAAATTTAGCAGGTCTCTTCTTAATATATTCAAGATATGTTTTAAAAATCGATTCTGTTTCTTCATCTGATTTTGATTTTGATATATCATCTTCAAAATTCTCAAAATAACTCAAAGACTTTTTAGTATTCGAACATATTTTAGAAACTGGTGGGAGTTCATTTAAATAAACTTCATTGGCAAATGTCGAAACAAAATTAGAGAACTTTTCAAATGTTGAATCAATTTTCAAGTGTGGTATTCTCAGTCTTGATATAAAAATTTGTTTTATAAATTTAAATTTTTCTTTAAATTCTGAAGACCCATATTTATATCCCTTCAATCGTTTTAAATGAAATTGTAAATAAATATCCCACACCAAATCACTGCTACTAATATGCCATCCCGTAGCATCTAACCCATGTGCAAAATATACCTTAGCTTGATCCTCATCAATATAATTGTTATCAAAGCCCTTCACAATAAATTCTAAGAATTCTTTCCAAACCAAAACATCAACAGGGTACTCCGCCAAGTATAATTCATAACCCTTAACCACAATTTCAAACGTTTCCTTGTTTTCTCCCCTGTTCATTGCCGAATTTATCCAACTCCTCCATTGCTCAGATGACACCGAAAATAGTGAAAAGTATAGGCGTTGTTCTTCAATAGCCTCATCGTAAAACCCTATACTATTTAACAAGTCAATAAGTTCAATCCTAATCTGTTTATTATAGATATCAGAAGATATTGAAGTATAAAGATCCTCTATCCGAGAAGCAGGATCTTTCTCTTCGGCTTCACTCATCTTTAGTATCAAATATCGATATCACAGAATAGAGATAATTCCAGTTGTTAATATCCGGGTAACGGGACTGTGTGAAAAATATTAACTGTAAATTTGGTCTTCTCCCAAAGCTCATAATTATAAGTAGTATTATCGTTTTTCCTATTATGAATTCACATGGCTACTTAACTTCATACGGCTGGATACCTGGGGAGGCACTTAAACATGGAGGATTAAAGAAGCCTATACTAGTCACACACAAGAAGGATAAAAAAGGCCTTGGACATGAAGTCATTAACAATGATGTGTGGTGGGAAAGAGTGTTTGATGGACAATTAAAAGGTTTGGATATTTCCATAGATGATGAAGAGGATGCCAAAAACAAAGGAACTGAAAGTGGTATAACGTTTAAACAGTCTACAGTTGTTCCAAGCGCTATTAAAAAGAACGAATCTCCCCTGTATCGAAGGTTTGTTAAAGGTGAAGGTTTACAGGGTACATTAAGCAATATAGAGGAATCCAAGAAAATTAACAATGATGTTGTGATAATAAAAACAGTTGATGTCAATACTAGGAAGGAACATAAATTAAAAAAGAAAGGGTGTAAAGTGAATGTAACTACTACGATGGAAGCAAAGTCCAACGATTCAACAAAAGAGCTGTTAAAGTCGTCAAAAAGAAAGAAGAACCATACAGAAGGAGATAAAACGAAAAAAAAAAATAAAGCCAAGCAAGTCAAAAAAGCCAAAGAAGCCAAAGAAGATGAGAAGAAATTAATTATCAACGCTATAATTTCATTTAAAAGGAAGCGCACAGACGATGGTATTGAACAACTCGAAAGAAAAGACAAAAAGTTTAAGGAAAAAAAAGGAAGGAAAGATAAAAAAGATAAAACAAATAAAAAGAAGAGAAAGGAGATAAAAATAATAAAGACAAAAAAAACTAAAAAGATAGAAAAGCTGTAAAAATGATAATTTTAATATTAAGTTAGAATAATAGGAATATTAGTAATTCACTTAAATGAACTCTCATTCCTTTAACCCACACTTATTTATCCATCTTTAGTACAGTACTTTGCGTTATCAACCATATGTTAACCTATAATTATATTCGCCCAGATGTTAAATAATTCGGCCGCTATTTGCATTAGATATTCGACCATATAATGCATAAAATATTAGACCACTTATTGAATTAAATATTCGACTTCTGTTTCAACTTATTATTCAACTATTTCACGTATAAATATTCGGCTGGTTAATTAGCACTTTAATAAATTATAGGGCCACATTTTGAATTAAATATTCGATCACACCCTGAATAAATCTTCAATCATGCCGACTAAAATATCGGCCACCTTCACTAACATGGCACCAGGTATAGGCCTATATCGTAAATATTTTTATATCTTGGATATTTCATTAGCATATCAATGAATTGTAAAATTTAAATATAGTTCAAATAGTGGAAATTTAAGATACCGGTATAGTACTGTTCGAGAATTTTTGGTCCACTTTATGCAACTTTAGGGAAAACAACGCCGGTTCATCCCTGGAAATAGCACCAGTAACAGAGTTACTTACTGCAGGCAAACTGTGAACTGACCGAAAATCATTGTGAGGTGGCCGATTATTTTCGTCGGCATGATTGAAGATTTATTCAGGGTGTGATCGAATATTTAATTCAAAATGTGGCCCTATAATTTATTAAAGTGCTAATTAACCAGCCGAATATTTATACGTGAAATAGTTGAATAATAAGTTGAAACAGAAGTCGAATATTTAATTCAACAAGTGGTCTAATATTTTATGCATTATATGGTCGAATATCTAATGCAAATAGCGGCCGAATTATTTAACATCTGGGCGAATATAATTATAGGTTAGCATATACTGTAAGTTATATGACTTTAATTATTATTGAGCATCTTTCTTATTTATCCGTTTTCATATAAAGAGAACTATTATTGTCTCTCATTTACAAATCTATATCCTATGGCTCTTATATATATAATATAATCTTAAATACCCGTACGTACCTCTAAGGATATTATATTTATTTTTTCTTGAACTAAATAACAACCTCAGAGCCTATAGCCTATTATTAACTTATAAGTTATATAACTTTTTTAGCCTTCATCGTATGACTTATGCATATGAACGGTTATACTGTATTTGAAATTATGTTAATTTCAATATTGACAAACATCTTTAAAGATGCCACTTTTATGTAACCGGAGTGTTTGCTTATGGTGGTCATGGAAATCTTGTATCTATATAAATGGTACTCTTGAATCTTAGTCATACCTAATCAGTTATTCCCTTGAGTTCTTTTAACGTTAATTTAATTCAAGTTAATGGAAAATGAAATGAAAAGGGATTAATTTCCAATTATTTTACATAAATCAGATATTGGTACAATTATATAATTCAAACTATGTTTAATAAAGCAAATCTATCTATAGAACAGGATCAGAAATCAAATAAAATAGATAAATAAAACAATAATATACAGGTGTATTATTGCTCAACATGAAGAAGAAAATATCGCAACATCAAGTATGTATTATAAATTACYTTCAGAGTGTTTTAAATAATTCAAATTTATTATATAGTCCGTTACTTAATAAGGCATTAAGTATATAACCAATGAGTTTTAACTCGAGAGAAAAGAAAATGTTCTTACATGTGGTGAACATAACCCCAAAATTTTGACTCTAAACAATATAAGTTCTAACAACAATATTTTTATATGCATTAATCAATGAGCAATCTCTTAAAGTGATAGACATATATAAATGCCAACCAAAGTAATAAATAGATTCAATGAAGATATTTTTGTGTTAGATGAAGCAGAACCAAACTCAACATTCGAGAGAACAAGAGAGGGAGTAATTAAAGGATTGGAAGACGATTCCAAAGGTAAAACTTGGGTGGCGAGCAAAACCAATGATTCTGTAGTTAAAAATGGTTCAGAAGTTGATGTAGTTTTAAATTTTATGGTACTGGTCATGGTAGAAGTAGGTTCTGAAAGTGGGACTGGTGTGGGTAGCTCGCTTGATGTTGATGTAGAGACCAATCGTTTATTAATAGGCAGTAAAGAAGTCGAAGGTGTAGTATCACGACTGGTAAGCGTAGAAGTAGAAGTGGTAAATCCAGAAGATGGTGTTGAAGGTGCTAAGGAATCAGTAGAAGTGAGTTTAGTAGAAGTAGTATATTCTTGGGATAGTACTAAACTCGATAGTATTGAAAGCGGTACAAAATCAGTACAAGTAGTAAGTGTAGTAGTAGTGGTGGTGTATTCTGGAGATGGTGCTAAAGTTGGCATATAGTCAATGGAAGTAGTAAGTGTAGAAATAGCCCATTCTAGAGATGTTTCTGAAGAATCGGTACAAGTAGTAAGTGCAGTAGTAAAAGTAGTGAATTCTAGAGATGGTTCTAATAATGGTATAGAATCAGTGAAGATGGTAACTGTAGACGTAGTGTATCCTGGAGATGGTTCTGAAGATGGTAAAGAATCAGTACACGTAGTAGAAGTGACATATTCTGGAGATGGTACTGAGCTTGAAAAGGTGATTGCTGGAACTTCCGAAGGTAGATCACTCGGAAAAGTAAAATTAGAATAGGGTGAAGTTGGAATTGGTAATATAACAGGTAGTACTGAGCTTGAAAAGGTAATTGACGGAGGCGCTGAACTAAATAATGAACTTAATGGTAGCGTTGCATTGGGCATTGAGCTTAACGGCAGCGTTAAACTAGACAGTGAACTTAATGATAGCTCTGAACTTTGAATTGCGCTACTAGAAACGTTTGTTAACACTGGAAGCTCACAGTCTTCAAGACAGTATTTCGGCGAAGTATAAGTTGTGTAAACAACATCACAAACTTGTTCTCCATAACGACCTGTACGCCACGCACTAACACAGTGACCAACTTCTACCACAACTGGTGCAACACATGTCTT
>BCKZ01000002.1:982791-999213 GCA_001600815.1 Alloascoidea hylecoeti
TAATTCACAATTTGTTCTCTTCCTCCAAGTGAGATTTTCATAGAATCGACAGAAATTTCTGGATCACAGAAGTTTGCACTATTATCGCAATGAGCGACAACGAAAGATGGAGATGCACATGTACCTGAAGAGGCTGCAGGAGTGCTTGGTCCTAATGTAGTAATTGTTGGTAATAAACTTGAACTATCTGCAATAGTGATGAATGGGAGTAATAACACCAAAAATAGGCTTTGCAATTGGATCATCATTCTAAAACCTGGGAAATGATAAAAAATTGAAAATCTGATTCTTTATTGAAAATTAAATATAGGATACTACTACTAATATTTATATTTATATACCATTCGATCAATTGTAATATAGCGCTTTTCATGAAGTTAAAATTATATTGATTTTAATTTAGTTTAGCTTTTTTAAGCTTCTTAATCATAACTGAAATAGTTTATAATTGGTAATTTATCATATTTAATTTAATAAATTACACAAAAATAGGGTTCCTATAATCGAAATTACGTTTCAAGGAAAAATCAACCAGCAGTGTTGCTAACAAATTCATACTTATACATCTCATATATAGATACACCTATAATTCAATTTAGAGGACTCCTTAACATAGTAATCAGTTTATTTTTATTCTGTAACCAGAGTAGCGAGATATGGTTATTTCCGAAGGCTTGCACCAATTGCTGAAGGTTGACTTAATTAGATGTAGTACTAAAGATGTTGCAGGCTGTTATCCCACAACAACACATGTGATAGGGATAAATATGTATAATTACCAATACCCTAAATCTCGCTACATTGAGACTGAACGCTATCTTAAATTTATGCATATGTAAGGTGTATACGTATTTGCATAATCGCTATCGTTAAATGGTCTCTAGATCTGGTTTTATTAACATTACTGATGGGTGCCGTATGGTGTGTAGTACTGTGTATTAATTAGTCCATAGAAATGATGGGATTACTTGGCTAAGGAGTTATTGAAATTTGAAAAAAGAAGACAGATTCGATCTCGCGTGCGAAGTTTGTATATAAGGTTATCTTTATCTTCTCTCAAGCCTGTTATACTGCAGAAATATAACAAGCAGAAATAAAATAATGATATCATTATAAATTATATATATATAATTAGAATTTAGAAATATATATATACAAAAATATAATCGTTTTTTTCTGTGCCTTAATATCTGCGAGAATTATATATATAAAGTTTCATTATATATATGAACGGTTACAAAGTTAAAGTTACTACAACTCAAGAGATAATCCATAGATCAGTGTACATACCGTTTTCCTCTCTATCTTAATTTCCTAAAACCCAGAGGATTAGAGAGTTCAGTTCATACTTGAGTGCTACTCACATAGCATTTTGCTAATTAAATTATTGCTAAATGGACATCTGAAAACCTCGTTATAAATATATGATTAATTTTCAACGCAATACAAGTTGCAATTGAGTATCTTTTTGGAGCTCAAGTGCTAAATCTAGTTATGTTGTATATGGAAGTACAAATTGTTATTCCGAGTTGAAAGTTATTTAGTGTAATTAAATTTAAAAAGGGTTAGAACTAAGAGAAACTAACCTTGATAGAAACTTAAAGCAAATGGATCTCTTTTTTTGGCGCATTATTACATATGATATCAACCTTCGCAAATCTCAATGCTCAAATGATGGCATTATTTTAAGAAGCCATTTTAGTTAGAAATGCTGTATATATATCAGTATAAACTGGGGCTAAATACATGTTTATGGAACATTAGAATTGACCTACCTAGAAAAATTAAGGTTGGTATTTTTGAAAGATTTATATGCATATGCACGAAATCCGGTAAATATTGCTCTAAGCATGGAATTATAATAATATACAGATAATCACTTAGGATATATACAGTTACAATGGGCTTATATTATAACAAAAATTTCCTTTACCTTTCGCCTCCGATTGGTTTGGTGGAAACTAATTAGGTGAACGGCAAAGCTTATAGTTCTACAAAATAAGCCAATTGGAAGTCCATGCATATGTGCTGATATATACGCAGGAACTAGCGGATCATATCACTTAAGTTCCTGACTTTTCATTTACTGCGCTATGTGTATTTTATTATCTACAAACTCTCATCCGGAATAGTATGTCCGATTATTATGTTACAGCTATAACTAAGTATGACTAATCTGTTTAAATATTTAGTCCTCTCATAATTCTTAACAACAGAGACGAATTCTTTTCTCGACCTACTGCCCAAGCTGAATATATTACAACCGAAGTTCTTGCCCCGTATGATTTAGCAAGAGAAGATCATGGAACATGGATTGGTGTTAGTACTTCAGGGAAATTTGCTTCATTACTTAACTTTAGAGAACCAGCACCTGTGCATTCAATAAGTAAAATATCCCGTGGTCAATTAGCAAAACATTACCTTATTAATAACGAAATAAATGTGGAGAATTGGGAGAATTGGCTAAAAATGCATTATTCAGTTTCTGATTTTCAAAATCTTTCAGGCTTTTCCTTTTTATATGGGAATTTAAAAGAAATTTTTAATGACAGCAGTAAAGGGATTCATATATTTTCAAACCGTGGTGATTCCCATACAATGCTTAATAAACAAAATGAATATTTTGGAATTTCAAACTCTTTAGTTGATGATCCTTGGCCAAAAGTTATAAATGGTAAACGAATATTAAAGGAAACAATTGAGAAGTCAACCTTACAAAAATGGGATGAAAATACATTAATTTTAAATCTATTTGATATTTTATCAAATAATACACTTCCTAACTATTCAAATTTATCTGAATACTTTACGGCTTTACGCCATTCTGTATTCATTCCAAGTGTTGAAACACCATACGCACGGACTACTCCAGTATCTGGCAATTATGATAACAATATAAACATAAAGAACATGGTCGGAAAATATTATGGAACTCGAACTCAAACAATTATTTTAGTCGATAAAAAAGGGTTTGTCACATATATTGAAAAATCTTTACATGAAAATGATTCTTTGGAACAGAAACAACCCATAATAAATAGATTCAAATATAATATTAACGTGAATGAGGATAATGCAAAATAGACTATATATATATATATTTACAATTTACATACTGTTTTAGAAAATAAATATTTTGTAATAAAATATTATAATTAATTCTAGATCTCTTATCTATGGCTGCGGTCGGGTAATTTATTCTGGTATAAATATTTTGTCTCCTAAATCATTTCGGTTATACAATTTTTTCAAATCAAATCTTACAAAGATGACTAAAAGATCGAATATAACACATTATTCTACTCCTGTCTTAGCTGCTTCGGCTATTATTGGTATTGTTTATTTAATAAAAAATTGTCCTACCGTATCTCGATATTTTCCATTTATTGGTAAAAAACCAGATAATGAACTTGGACATGATGATTTAGTCGATGAGGATGAGTTATCTAAGAGTGATACATGGGGTATCGAGGATTTAAAATCATGGTTGGAAAAGGTATGCTAATGTTTAATTCCTTAAAATGAGATGATGTGATAGTTAATGATGATGATGAAATCTTGAGATAAGACTAACGTTTCCTTTTTACATTTTATTTAGAATGATATATCCCCACCTTCTACTGCTACGAAAGAAGAACTTTCTGAGTTGATTAATTCTTTGAAGAAAAATTAAAGGAAACGGAGATTTGATTATATGAAATTACAAACGATCATTGTTCAGTTATAGGTCAGCATTTAATAAGGACAATTAATCTAAACTGCAATTGAATATGATAATTCATCACAAACTGATCATTAATTTTAAACTCAAAAGGCCAGCATATATATTGATATATTTTTAATAAACAAATGCTAAAAAAATAGGAAAAAAAAGAAGTACCAGGGTTACAGGCGTTATGTGTCAAATAATGTAAAGCTTAAGCTTATAATTATCATCTAAGAATATATTGGACTGTGCTGTAAATTACACCTTCGTTAATAGGAATGATCCAGAGATTTCTATTGAGCACCCTTATTGTTTCTGGGTATTTCTCAGTCGCGCTAAATATAATACAACTCTAAATGAGACATACCCCAGAGAATCAGAATAATCTATAATTAGTAGCGCTATTTATCATAGTACTGTAACTTATATCAAGCAAAAATTATAAGCACTAAACAAAAGATTGAACCAGTTTTGAAAACTCTTTTTAAGATAGTATTAGTATTATTAACTGGCGTTACCTAAATAATACAATCGATATATATCGCGATAGTGATATATAAATAGCGGTCTCTCTAGGAATTTATCACCGATATCGACTATTAACGTATAACGAGGATCATAAAACCAATTACAAAATGATATTATATTCAATGCACTAATTATAGACCAAAAAAACAAAATAAATGGTCTGTTATCAGAAAAAATAGTTAAACCGAAATATAACTTACTGTAAGGCCTTATAAGTTTTCAGACAATGTAACTGATAATTTTTGAAGAATAAACAAGGGGTGCATAAGAACAGAAAACAAATGGACCAAAATTACAATATAAATGATACTAACAACTGTAAAATCTTGGTCCAATGTTTTCTGGATTATTACCATCCATTATTAGTCGAAGAACAAAAATAAAGGAAAAGCCGTCAGATCTAGAACTATGCTTAATTATAAGTTCATTATCATAACTCATATAAAGTTGTGTATATTCAACGATGTAAATAAAAGTAAAGTATGAACTGATGATGCATTATGAAGTGAACTCCGGAAACTTTTTCGTACTTTTAAAATACAGTTTAGATAAGATCATTTCTAATCGATAATCGATAATCGATGGCGGAATAATCAACAGATATGACTATAGATATGCGTATACATATATTATCTAACTTGACATATTCATCTTGTATATATACACAGTTTGGATGAAATCTATAAAATATGATCACAAGTCAGAGAGCGCTATCAGTAGTCCAGTCACCAACTTTAGGTTGTAGATATCTTACTCTTAATATTCTTCCGTTGAAATAATGATTATCCATTCCTTTAATAGCTGCGGTAGCCTCGTCGATTGTTTCATATCGGAGAAAGCAGATATTTTTCCGTGAATCAAATCCTGAGCCACGAGGAAAGTAAACATCTTTAATTGTTCCATATTTTCTAAACAATTCACGAATTTTTTCATCAATCCCAGAAATGGTATGAGAAATATTTCCAATATATAATCCAGGAGTTTTAATATATTTGGTAGGGGTAAGTGATTTTATCGAAGCTTTACGTGATCTATCTAATGTCTTTTGATCACTGTCATATATTCTAGCTATTAACGATCGTCCTTGAAATGGACAACCATTTAATTTAAGAACTGCCTCATTAGCTTCTGTTACTGATTCAAAAGTGACAAACCCATATCCTTTATTTTGGCCAGTAGTATGATTTGAAGGAATCTGAACAATTTTTGTCCTTCCAAATTGCTTAAAAAAACTTATTATTTCCCCACCAGGTATTTCATATGGAAGATTTCCAACCCATATGGATGGTGACTTAGTATTGGGTTGCTGTATAGAATGAGAAGCGTCTGAACGATCCATTGGGAAGTTAGTTTTATATTGTACAACTAATACTTTTTTATCTAAAATATGATAGTTTATTGCATTAAACGCATTACTTGCTTGTTCTTTGGTCTCGTATTGAACAAAACAAGCTTTTGGCCATGTTTTTTCATTGGTATTTCCAGAAGGAATATCAGATATATAAGTTGATTTAACCTTACCGTATTTTTCAAGAAAGGCTTTTAACTCTTTTGACTGATTTAAAAATCTAGATTCAATTCCTTTTATGTAAATAATGTCTGTTCCCATTTCCTCTTTTTCTTTTTGAAATAATCTTATTTTGCAAGGTATTGGGCCCTTTAATTTAACACCATTTAAAGCATTGATGGCTCTTTGAGCACTTTCCGGATTTTTAAAATATATGAATCCAAATCCTCGAGATCTGGTATCCAAGTCAAAAGACACTATTTGGTCAATATTTTTAAAAGGGGATAAAAACTGTTCTTTCGTAATGCTTGGTGCTATATTCCTGACAACAATAGCGGATTCAGGAGCATCCTTTAATACAATGTCAAGTTGTGAAGAATTATAATTGAAGTTTGATTCTGATTTAAGTTCCAAATCATTACGTATCGTTTGTGATGAGTGAAAAGCACATGAATCAATTAATGAAAAAGAAACACCGTAATTAGATATTTTGTGAGTTCTTTGAGATTTGGTGGTATGGAATACCGGCAGTGTTTTTAGGGAAATTATAGAATAAAACCTTGTAAACAATCCATACCGTGCACAATTCTTCGCCAGACTCCTTTGATGTTTCAAAAGTGAAACTGCTGACATTTATATAAAGTATGAATAATAAATTATGAATATATTTAAAAGTTTGAAAATTTATAAATATGTGATTACATAATCATACACCACACGTGACTCACTATATAATAAATACTATTATTATCAAATGTTAGCCTTACTTCTCCACTGCTTTAATCCTTGTTCAAATAGTTTTCTTGTAATACCGATGTCTTCATCATAAACATATACAAAGTGGACTCCCAATTCTTTTTCAACATCTCTATTTCTTGATTCATCGTCAAAGAAAACCATATCATCATATGGTATATCTGTGATGCTGTGGATGTTTCTAAAATGTCTTATCTTCGAATGGGTCCCAAACTCAAGATGATCAAACAGGTTTATAGATGATTGATTATTAATTCTTAATAGTTGAAGCATTTTTCTAGCGACAGCTGGAGTACATGTTCTACTTGCTGCAATGATTTTAACACCATTATCTTTCAACTCTGTAATAATATCAGGGACGTCTGTATAAAATGATATTTGATATCCATGCTTATCTTTCAATGTGGTACCATCTTTTGAGGCCAGTTTAAGTGGGGGGTAAATATGTGTATCACACCAGCACTGACAACAGATTTATATCAATGTTAGCTATAAGTTTATAATTTCTTTACTTGGATCTTATTTCAGATTAGATCTAGCACATACCGCTATATTTCTAAGAGTTAGTTTTTGTGGATCACTGTTGACTTTTAAGAACAAAAACTTACGCCATAAAGTATAGTCAAGATCGAAGACTACTGCCTTTGGATAAACTGCTTCTTCTGATGTTATATTCTTTTTCGTCATGTTAATACGTCATTGTAGATGGTGAAATAATTGTTTTTTATAGCTGTGGGTGAATGGATGTTGTATCCATTCTTCATTATGTCAGCACTACTACGTACTTTAATTTAAATTTTTATTTACGCGTTTTCAGTGTCATTTTTTTTCGTGTCTTTCTCAAATTTCAATACCACCGAAAATGAAAAGTTTGAAAGTTTTTTTATCTCAAAAATTACCACAACTTGACGGAAAATATAAAATAATCAGTTTTACAACAAAACCAAAGAAAACACATTCGTTGACTGTTTGTAAATCTGGTACTAATATTGTGCATGACGATGATAATAAATCTGGTGAATTAACAAGTAGAACAAAACATTTCATTACAATATTATACGATGATATTATTTTTTTTGCTATAGAAATCTATGTTTATTATAGTAAAGATTTAAGAACAATCTATGTTTCTAAAGCTGATACAAATGGTTGTGAACCATCTTTTAGTAATAAGAATAATAAAATATCTATTAAAAGTATAACAATTGCAATATTAGAATGGTTGAATAGTATTCCCATTGAATTTTATTCTAGGATTATAAAACAGGTTGGTAATGATAACAAAAAAGATCAATTAATTGAATCAACTACTAAGGATAAATTAGTAAAATTAGCAGCACAGTTAAAATTGAAAAAGGATGGGTATGACATTAAGAACGAAAAGATTATAAACATTGATATTGGGAATAACGTAAAAACAAGAATTTGTCTTTATGCTAGACCCGAACCACAATACTTATTCCCATTTTCCGAAGAAAATAAAAAGAAACATATACTGCCAGGTGATGAATTAATAAAATGGTGGTTAGATGTACTTGATAAAACTACAAATTCTTCATTTGTGAAAGATAATAATGATAAAACTAAATGTCTTCTAGAAATACCTGGAGGTAATGACTCAGATTTAAAAAGATATATTAAAAGATCCAATTTATTAAATGAATGGAAGCATGGTAGTTTATTTTTAAATGACAGTACAAAAGATAAAAATGCAATTTATTATATACCGAATTTCCCAGATGATCCGAAGGGAAGATTTGTTGAACATCTTGTTATTGAAGATAGAGCTAAAAAGACAACAACTTCAAGATTTTGGATTGAATTACAAGTACGTCAAGAATTCAGATTAAGTAATAGTGTTGGAATATTTGGTGTTGAAGGAAAATCATTATCTTCTGAAAAAATTTCTGAAGATGACATTAAGATATATGATGATAAACTACTTATTTCTGTGAGAAACGAAAAGATCCTATTGGATACATTATTGGGAGGTGATTATTCGACTGCAAATCATGCAAGAAGATATTCACTTGAATTTCTGAAGAAAATCCGTAAACTTAAACTTGATAAATTTATCACCGAAATCAAAGGTGATCTTAAAAATGTTGAAAATCCTACAACACTAAAACGAGTAGCTGAAATTCAAGTTATGGATTTAAGTAATTTAGTTCGCAAGAAGAAAAAAGTTAAGAAACAACCGGTGAATCCAGTTTCAAATTTAAATTCAAAATAAAATGCAAATGTATATCGTTACTACTAATACTCATCGTCTATATAGGTATGTAATCTGAGTTAGAGAGTAATACAGTCATTAATTATGAATATCAACACATTAAATTACTCGAGTGTTAATTTTTAGTTGATTTTAGATAATTCTTCAAATATTTTCTTTTTTGAAGAGATGGAATTATCTTTAATTAAATTCTTAAATTTATAATCTTGGTTGAGAAACAACTTTGAATTTTCATGTTCATTTTCATCTTCCAGTATTTTATCTCTTAGTAAATTATTACGTTTAATTGAATTTTTCCCAATATAAATTAGATTATTTATCGAATTAACGTATTTCCAGTATTTTTGCCATATTTTTGCAAAAGTTTCAATACTATCACTATCATTATTCTTTGATAAAGCATGAGAAATGATGTTAAAGTCAGATGATGGTATTTTTTTGACTCCTAGATCATCAATACAGTTGATATAATTTTCCCATTCGCTTAATATTAATTCGGATGATGATTCATTAACATTACCATTATAATTGTTTTTGTTTATCATAAAGTATAATAATAACGACTTATGAAAATTTGAATTATTTAATAGATTATATTTCTTTAAAATTTGAATGTTACAAAAATCATTAACTAATTTCTTAGTTAAATTTAAATTTAATTTATTATCATCATCGTTTCCTAGATTGTTTTCAAATTCTTCAATTATAATATTATCATTATTATTTTTAAACTGTTGTTGTTCATTTAATTGATGTATTAATAATTGAATTAATTTTGAATTCAATTTTGCAATTTCTATTAATGATAATTCTGTTGATTTTTCATTTTCTAAGAATAGGCTCCAAAATTTAAATAATAGATTTAAATTGATATCGCTGAAATCATTATCTTTATTCAATTTTGAATCTAAATTTGAAATTAATGATTCTAAAGACTTATACTTGATACTAATATCATCATTATATGATAACTTTTTCTTTAAAAAGTTTTCATACATTAATAATGATATTTTGAAATTCTTACCATCCGATATAAATAAATTATAAGGTGTATTCAGTAGTCTTGTAATGCCTTTATTAATACACCAAGTTTCATAAGATTTAAATAATTTAAATGCCTTAATAGATTCATTTGATTTTAAATATGCAATTATCATAGATTCAGTGATCTTAAAAGATTTATCATTATTATATTGATGCTTTTCATATAATGATTCAATAATTTTAGGTGAATAATTATTTTGTGTCATTAATATAATTATTTGTTCAATTATTATACCATCATTAAAACTTGATTTATTTTTATTTGTTTTTGTTGACAATTCTTCAAATAGTTTAATTGATTTGATTGCATTATCATATTTTGATATAATATTTAAAAGATAATAAATTCCTCGACTACTTATAGTTAATTCATCATTTTTCAAACCTTTAACAATTTTATTATTAATAAAAGTAATAATATCTTTTATACATTTTTCAATCTCTTTATTGATTTGTTCGGTTTGTGTATTAAATGATAATAAAAATGATGATTTTGGTTTTATAATTTTTAAAAAATTATATAAATTCATTAGAACAAGATTAAAATCTCTTCTATTCCATTTAAGTGACTGATTGTTACTGTTGTTTTTATAATCAATGCTACTATTATAAATTGATATAATTTGTTTAACATTCTTAATTTGCTTTTTTATTGAAATTGATTTCGGAGTATTATTTGATTTGTGTTGTTGTTGTATAAGATGTTCGTTATTAAAAGATTGTAAATCATTTAAAATTTTATGTAAATTTCCTAAATTTGTAGTGTTTTCTAGTTCATAATTCTTTTTGAGAATATCATCTAGTATATTTTGTAAATGGGTTTTGTTGAGTGGTGTCAAAATGTGGATCTTACGGAAGCCATTCACATTTGATTTTGTTAAACTCCGGACACAAAATTGTGTTTGTGTTATCGCACTCCGAGCATATGCTTCCGATATACATAGACGAGAAATAAGGAAGACAGACCTTTGAGTTCCTTTATTCATTATGCCCGCCCCTTTAGACACATCAAAAGACTTGTGAAGACTGAAGATTGAAGGTGAAAAACTTAGCTTCTTAAACTAAACACGTGCCGACAGCGATAAATTCTTATATTAATACAAGATCATGAGTAAAAATCATAAAAATCATTTCCGAAACTTATTACAGAGGGCAACTAAGAACACTATTTATATAACATTAAAATAAAAAGTTTCTCTAACCTTACAATTTAGCCATAGCAGCAACATCTGTGGATTGAACATGGTCTTCATCAGACTCGATTTCCTGTTGGAGATCATCAACAGATACTTTATCATCCTCAACAACACAGTTGATTTGTAGTTTCTTGATACCAAATCCAACTGGAATCCATTGGTGAGCACCCCAGACAAGACCATCTTTCTCGATTTTCTTGACATTTGCTAATAATTCTTCTAAATCTGTTTCATCATCCCATGGCTTAACATCAATTGTAACCATTGTTTTAGCAGCAGTCTTTGGTTTGGCAGCTTTTTTAGCAGCGTATTCAGCTAATCTCTTTCGCTTTAATTCTTCAGCTGCTTCATCGACTTCATCGTCATCAGATCCGAAAAGATCGACATCATCATCATCGTCTTCCTCTTCAGCGGCAGCTGGAGCTTTAGCTGATTGGGGACCGTAAGATTCAGCAGAGGCTGAAGCATCACCTGGAAGAGAACCAAATTCTTCAGTGAATGAAGCAATGTGGTTGAACCAACGAGCAAATTGTGGGTATTGCTTTTGGAAAGCTTTGTAAACGGCAACATCAGCTTGAGAAGCTTCAGTACTAAAAACAATCGTTAGTGACATTTCTAATAAATTGAAAGAAAAAAATAACACGTATGTTATTTAGCATGACTCCATGATAAATTTGAAAGATCAGGAAAAGTGAACAAATGGGTTTGTATTCATTAGATGGGGTCTAATCCACTTCATCAACACGGACCAAAGTTTTTCATCATAAAAACAAAATATTATGAAGAGTTATGCTAACTGAAAAAAAATAAACATACCCATTAATGTAGCTCTTTTCGGTCAAGAAAGTGTTTAAAGCAGTAATTGCTATAAAACAAAAAACATTAGTTTCCAGTCAACTCGATTGAGTATAATTCAATTGACAAAAACACACCTTCAGCAGTAGAAAAGTCTCCGAAACCCATTGTGTATAAAAGTCTATATATGTGTTAGAAGAAGAAAGAAGAAGAAGAATTTGACCGCTAAAAAGTTTTTTTGATCTTCCAGGACATTCCACAGACCGGCAGCGTAATTATGGTACCGCGGTTGCCCGTTCTAACATTCGAAAATAATAATTAATAATTAATAATTGTTTTATTATGACAATCTGTTTAACAGCACTTTAATGGTTATGAGCTAAAATAAACTAAATTAAATTAAATCAAATGAAATCAAAGAAGAAAAACAATTCTCAAACTAGGAAACAAAAGTAATGATAATAAATAAGCCAGAGAAAAAATGGCATGTATTTACCATGCTACATTCGATATTAGGGCTACCATCAATTATAACACTTAAATATATATGGTATTTTTTAATAAAAAGCGATTAACTAAAAGTCAGCTAAAAGTTGTCAATTAACCTTCTCCAAACCGTTTTAGTACCATCGTCTTCAATGTCATTTCCAAATTCCCTTCTATCAGATTCTAAATCAATATCCATTATATTGTGCCATTTAGTTTTAAAGCACCATTTATAACCAAAAAATAGTATGAAAAAGAATGGTAAAAGAATGTAAGCATCAACAAAGTCTTTAGCCACAAATGGTTTAAAAACTGCCCAGCCTTGAACAAGTGCTAAGAAAATATTAAACAGTAGTCCAAACCAAGCTGTATATGGATAAAGAACAGCCTTATATGGCAACTCTTCTACCGTATGACCCTGTGCTAACCAAGCTTTTCTAAACCTTATATGAATAAATGAAATACAACCCCAAACAATAAAAGTAGAAACACCACTTAAATTAACAATATAGTTAAAAGCACTAGAAGCACCAGTTCCAAGATTCATTAAACTTAGAGCGCCCCAGGCATTAAAGAAAATAATTGCTGGAATTGGGACACCTCTTTTATCGGTCCAACCTAAGAACTTGGGAGCTTTCTTTTCCCTTGCCATAAATAAAATTGTTCGAGATCCAATATAAATACTACTGTTTAAAGCAGATATACAAGTGACGAGAATAAAGGCATTTACTAAATGCTTTCCACCTTCCCAACCAGCATTAACAATTGCAATTGTCATTGGACTCTTAAGAGCTCTTGTTGATCCACCAACAAGACCTGGATCATTATAAGGACATGTTGCACCATAAAAAATAGCGGAACCCATATAAATAAATATGATACGCCAGAATACTTGCCTAACAGCGTGTGGAACGGCTTTTCGTGGATTTGCTGTTTCTGTGGCTGCAACGGCGATCGATTCACTACCAGCATAGAATGTGGAACAGAATACAAATACCTTGGCGACACCTTTGAATCCATCAGCAAATGCTCCTGGATCATTCCAATATCTAAACCCTATAGCATCTTGGCCTTTTATACCACCAGCCATATAAACGATTGAAAACAAGAAAAAAGCAGTAAGACCGATTAATTTAAATAATGCTAACCAAAATTCAGCTTCACCAAATGCTCTTACACCTAGAAATTGATAACCAAGGAACAAAAACCACATAATTAAAAACCAACCCCAACTCGGAATCGCATCTGTCCAGAAAGTCAGAAGTCCAGGCATAACATTATACTCGTTGGCCTGAACACACATCCATATGATAGCGTAGTTCCAACCAATAGCAAACCCTAATGATCTATCAACAAACCGATCGGCCAATGAAGTGAAAGCTCCCTTAGTTGGGTATAAGGTAGTTAACTCACCAAGAGATTGCATTACACAAAAAGCAAGTATACCTATAACACCAAAACCTATGATTAATGGAGCCGGACCCCCAATAGCAAGCGCATTACCCGCACCAACGAGAAGACCTGGGCCAATGATACCAGCCAAGGCCATCATCGACAAATGTCTGGTTTGTAAACCTCTTTTTACTCCATCATCTAGACTTGTTGCACCCTCTTCGCGATCTTCGATGACATCATCTGCTTGTTTTGAAGAACTACTTGCAAACTTATTGTAATCGATCTGATCATTATAATCACCATCAGATGTATTTGAATCCATATGGTCAACCATTGAAAATTCTAAACTGAAATATAATAGAAAATTTAACAGATTGACTGAGGAATACGGTTTTCTTTCATTTATAGTTTGCTCACAAAGTGTATGTCACCCGTTATTGCTTCATATTTCTAAGGGACCTTCAAACCTTATGCATTATGCGTCTTTCTGTTATTATGCATGTTGTGCATACTATTTATGTATTAGAAATCTTTTTAGAGTGTCTGGGTGTTTATTCCTGCTTTTTGCAATTTGTTGGTAACTACTGGGTTGTTAACCTTACTGCTGAATCATTTCGATTATCGTCCTCATGTCTAGTTGATTCCCTTTGATCGTTGACCTCATGAATCATGATGGTTCTAAACCCAGTTACAATTTTATTAACCCTGGTTGCATTAATTACAAACAAAAATCAGAAAGAATGCTTGCTTGCGTCACACGTGAACATCACATGCAATCTCATGCACGTGATATAAAGAAGGGCTTTAATCGTGCTCGTACTACCGGTATAGCACGCGCAATGCGCATGTCAACGAGAGCGAGAACCTATGAATATATTACCATAAGTTTAATTAATCTGTATAGACATCTCTGAATAATATTATGGTCTTAATTGCAATTGGTTTCAAAAGAATTCTAGTTAATATCGAAACTTTTCGCTATTATTTAAAAGTAACTCCATCAATAGATGAAAAAACTGTAGCGCTATTGCGTTATAGCTATTGCATATGCAATTATTATTTTGGATATGTCTACTACAACCAGTATTGATGTAACTTGCGGTCCACTAGTCCTGGCTCCATACTTGTAATATATTTTATCTCCTCTTGTAATAACAGTAATATATTAAATATTGCGATTAAAATTTGTTGTTCGTCAAGTTTACTAAAATTCACTGGTCAAGATATTACTTGTACATGCTTTATGGTATGAACATGTGTTGATGTACTGAGATGAGTCTCATATAAACGATCAGACAGAAGGACTGGTACCTATCCCTAGGAATGATATCAATATTATATGGGAATAAATGGTTGACAGAACCTAATTTTGTGTATAAGGACCATAATTATAATATGTCTCAAGAATATTACACTAGATGGGTGTTGTGCAGGCTACAACTTTTTTCTATTTAGAACTCACAAACTTCTTGATAATCTAGAGATTTTATAGATTGTATTTGAGAGAATATCTCTTCAAAACCTTAATCAGTTTACACCATTAGGAATATTAATAGCTCGAATACTACAAAGCAAAAAAATTATATAATCTATTTGATCAATTAAATCCTATCCATAAAGTACCATGTTTTCATTACAAGACATCTGCTACCAGATTTCGAGAGATAGTGGGAGTCTAATAAGAAAACTTCAAAATAGTTCATTGAAAAACTCCAAAGAATTAGCTTCTATGGAGAGATTTCAGGTGTCTCACAGTGCGCTATACAGAGAATTAATGAAATAAACTTTACTTGGATTAATAAAAGGGTCAGGAAACCAAATATGATTGTTCAGTACTAAAAGGACGGCTTAGATGTTGCTAATAAAACTTGCTATGCATAATATTTACATTTTAGTACGAAACTGGAAATGTATCTTTGATGGACTCGGGGAAAAAAGTACCCAGTATTAGCCATAAAGAAAGGTGATGTCAAGAAGATCAAGGATCGGCTTTCGGTAAAAAAAAAAAAAAAACAGAGTTATGGGAACAGCTAGATCAATCGTATTTTAACTCATCCACTCCATTTCAAAGCAACTAAATTAGTTTTTCCAGCAAAATTAGGGATCATTGACTACTGAAATTATCTCCAGTGAAATTTAAACAAGCTAAAGAACATGATTTATATTTTATTTAGTAATATTTCCTCACTTTAATCAAGATTTTATCTTTAAATTGTATGTTCAGAGGGGAACAAAGTTATAACGCGACATCCGGCTGCCTTACACATGTATAGATACCAACAATCACAGTTTGGTTCGATAAGTTTTCAAAATTTCATATCTAATTATATTTCTGTATATTTATATATTTATATATTTATACACTTATACAACTAATAAATTAGACTCCAGTATCTAGAATTAATATTGACTGGTCCCGTTGCGTTTTAAAAAAGCAAGTGCACGTGTAAGTTATAATATGCATAAGGTCGACAATAACTTTTATATAAATTGTGCATATCCATAATGATAACTATTATCAACTGTAGAATAACTCAGAACTACAAAGACATTATCAATGTTGTGAAAGAGAATAAGAAAAAAATAATAGAAGCACCGATCATTCCAGGCTTCACATCCATGATCGCTGCTTGTCCTTCATAAGGTGTGACACTCGGAGAAGAAGTTTCAGTTGTGGATGAACCATAATAATCGGAGGCAGTTACAGTAGTATCTTGTTTCATGGTGAGGAATGGAGTACTAGTGGTAGTTTCAATATAATCATCAGATCCAGTTA
>BCKZ01000003.1:0-55052 GCA_001600815.1 Alloascoidea hylecoeti
TCTGCGTCATTAACCGTTGTATCATTTGAAAGACCATACCAAACATTAGATTGTGCTGGTATTTCAACATATTGGACTGAATCGAATCTTCTTTTRTCYTTACTTGGGTCATATTTTACACATTGTGGTCCGGTATGACCGAGTTTGTGGCAAATATAACATCTGACCTTTTTTGAGATATTATCATTAGAAGTATTATCGGAGTTAGAGGTAGCGGATTTATTGGTTGTTTAATTCAATAATTACATCATTTGAATAATTCTTGTCGGTTAAAAGGCTTGCAATGTTGAAAAATACTTCTTACATACTTCGATTTATTATTTAATATTTATACTTACAATTATATAACTTATATACATAAATATTAATATAAAAGGAGACTAAATCCACCATTGGATTTAGTTCTCCATCCTTTATCTTAATCACTTTTCTTAATAAGAAAGCAGTAAAAATCGTTATGCAAATGTGGCCTCAAGCCAGGCGAACACAATTGGGAAGTAAAAACCCTTGTCAAATTTCTCAGATGATTGGTTGTTAATTGATTCGTTGAACGATTTAAATTGTTCATAAGGCAGGTCTTTTGTTCCATACGTTACAAAGTCCTGTTAAGTGAACGTTTTAGTAGTGTCCGGGGGATCTGGACTGACTGCGAATTCACCAGACATTTTTGTATGGAAAAGTAAATTTTAATAAAATTTGTAAAATAAGTTTGTAAAAATAAAGTTTGTGATAAAAGTTTGTGAAAATTTTACTAGTAATTGATCAAATTTAGCAAGACGAAAAGATTGGAAATCTATTAATTTTGTAAATTTTTCACTTTTAGTAGTAAGAGATGGTAATAAGATAAACAGGATAGAGATCTAAATCCTGAGGAGGATTTAGTCYCTTTTATATTCATTTTTCTTATATATCTATATAGTTTATTTAATAATATTTATTTTGATGTTGAATATTATTTTTTAACAGAGTTCTTTTGTTTTATCAATTTTATATTTCACGTGACCTAACATGTGACCTTGCCGTCTTTCGGAGACCCCCACGGACTTTCAATAGTCACACCCACTTATTAATTTCCTATTACAATTTCCCCCACCTAAATAGTTTCCTTGTCTAGTTTCCATAGCTTCCTATATAAAGAGAACCAAATCCCGAACTTTTGGTTTTGGTTCTCTACTCTTTCTTATTTATCTTTAATATATTACTTACTTTATTTCAACCAATATATTTACTTAAGTTTACCGATTATTACATTGTGTCTAGAAGTCTGCAAAAATTAACGGGAAATTTGTTACCATGATACATTGTCTCAATAAATTCGACATTGAATGATAAATCAACAAACATATTTTGAAAAATATTCATGATCCATGCATTGACAACCGGGAAGTAGTAACCAAAATCAAACGTCTCAAAGTTTTCATATTTAATTGATTCAAATTGAGTTTTGAAACAATCAAAGTTTATATCACCACCTGTGACGGTAAGATCGTTAAAGGTGAGTGATTTGATTGGTCTATCTGACGTGGGAGTTACGTCAGAAGCCATAATGAGATTGAAAAGTTTTTTGTAAAGGTTTTAGTAAGTTTTGTAAGTAAAATTTGGTAAAATTTGTAATAAAAAGTTTCAATAATAGGCAGATTAAAGGTAAAGATTGGAAATCTGACGATTTTAAGTGCTTTTTTATTGAAATAGAGTAGTTAAAATATGAATAAGATAAAGGATAGAGAACTAAATCATCAGATAGACCAATCAAATCACTCACCTTTAACGATCTTACCGTCACAGGTGGTGATATAAACTTTGATTGTTTCAAAATTCAATTTGAATCAATTAAATATGAAAAATTTGAGACGTTTGATTTTGGTTACTACTTCCCGGTTGTCAATGCATGGATCATGAATATTTTTCAAAATATGTTTGTTGATTTATCATTCAATGTCGAATTTATTGAGACAATGTATCATGGTAACAAATTTCCCGTTAATTTTTGCAGACTTTTAGACACCATGATTAAGTCTAGATTCAGCAAAACTGTACTGGTCAATTTTGACCCAGCATATAATGGAATTCAACTTTATCATGAACTTTATACATCTTTCAGTATTAATAATTTTGAAGTTCTAGATCGTTTAATGCTACTCAAAAAATTTACTAAGAATGTTTTAGAACATGGTTCTAATTATAAAGAATTTAACGATCATGTCACCATCATGTCATACTATTTTGTGAATATCAAAGATTTAATTCCCTACTATACATTGTTTAATACTACAGCTGAAAAAATTGATAATATTATCACAAGAAGCAATTTGTCCAATTATTCAGAATTCGAAAATGTATCACACAGAAAACTAATCACTCAAATTAAGAAGTTTGATGCAATCAAATCATACGATTCTGAAGAAATTAATTATGTTAAGGCAAACAAATTCAATAATAATAATGTCTCAAATACTAAGAATGATTTCCGTAAAAATGTTAAATGTTATATTTGTCACAAGTTTCGTCATACAGGTCCTGAATGTTCAAAATACGATCCCAACAAGGATAAGAAACGTTTCGAGCCCGTACAATATATTGAACTGCCAGGTCAATCTACAGTATACTATTCTGAAACAGATAATGGTCACTCAAACCCTGAAGAAATCTTCCTAATCTCAGAAACTCCGTTTATCTCAGATAGTGGATCAAGCTGTCACCTAGCAACGGATAGAAACTTGCTCACAAACGTACATCCCTCTGCTACTACTGTAAAAGGCATTGATAATATTGAATGTTAGTTACTCGTCGCTAAGTGTTATCACTAGGACTAAGTTTCAAATATAGTTCAACACCATTTAATTGGGAACGATAACTCTTGAGGAGATCATCCGAAAAACGAAGACGAATTAAGTATTCCAGGAGACGAAAATTTGGAGGGGGTCATCTGGTTTATGCAACCATGCATATGTCTCCATTTGGGGATACATGAGATCCTGCTATGCAGGTAACTACATTAATTTCACTTGGACAGTTCTACTCCATTATTTGTTGAATCCTTCCTCCGCCCGTTGCCCAAGTTTCAATTTTTTTAGCTATACAAAAATAATACTGCTTTTTAGTACGCCTGAGCTCGTTTCATTTTCTAATGATATAGCCGGCTCTCCCACCCCACATCTTCAATGTCGCTGTCGATCTTGAATCCTTGGTAAATCTTCTACACCCTTAGCTCTGCACCAACTTTTATATATCATTCCTTTATCTAAATATTATCGTTCCTTAAGTTTTCCATATATTTAACTTTGGTAAAAACATGCGTCGAACCAGTCCTTCAAACACACTTTCATTAACCTTCAATAGTGAAAATAGATCTAAGGTCTATATATTCTTTATAATATCTATCCATAACGGATTTTGATTTTTTATATATACAATCTAACAAATAAGGAAACTCTGTACTATTGTACAGTACCAGTCGGTATAAGTCCCTTGAACATAGGAAAAATTATATTAATGGCCGAAAAATATTCTACTAATAAATCGTTTGGGGTGGTTAATGGCAAGGCTTTGAGAAATAATTAAGATTGAATGGTTGACTATTATATGATAAATTGTTTTAGAAAGTCGCTTCTATCTTTATTATTATTGATTTTATAATTACATCGCTTAAGTTTACTTTAGTTGACGCGCTTTCAGATTTTTAGTATAGATTTATATCACAAGTCATTTATGACTCGTTTATTGTTAGCGCGTTTTGAAGTTTAAACCTCAATTTACTCATTTAGATAGCTTATGTTCGCCTAATTCTAAAGATAATCATTCAATTAACTTCTTATCCAATATACAACATAATACAAGTATATCACCATTTATTTATAGCTGCTCTACGAATCAAGTTCAGTAGTTGAGATAAATAAGATATAAATATCTTTAGTACATCTGGTCTAATTCTTCTTATTACAATATAATACAATAGTGTCTCAATATATTTACAGCTGGTTTACGAATCAAGTTTAACAGTTTAGACATATTGGGTATTAAGGTGTTTAGTATAAAGATGGTATTAATAGAATTTATGATGAAAGAACCTGAAGTTATAAGCGATCTTAATCCTATAAAATATGATAACAAATGTCTTTTATCAATTTCAGGACAATTTACTACAACTTAGAATCTCTCAGTGACAGACTACTCCTTTTAGGAAGCTAACCAATTTATAGATTTTTAAAATGTAGCTTTTGAGTAACAAACCTAGTACACTTACATACTGTATTGACCAAAGCCGACATTGCCCCATTTGTAGATTTGTAGTTAAATTAAAGTTACAATATTTATGTCAGATACCAACGGTGATTCGAGTTTCACAAAGTAGGTCTTTCTCTTTGTAAAGATTCTGTTTGAAACATTATGAATATTTCAACCTCCTCGAGATCTCAAGTTAGATTGAACAATAGGGATGTATTTTGTCATATGCCAAAATATGTCGACCCCGAATATAAGGTCTTATAAGATATGCAGGAATCTGAATAGTAGATAATGAATAGAAAGTCATAATAGCATTACTTTTCTGGTATAATTAAATTATTTCATGACTATCATTTCATGTTCCTCCTCTTAAGTAAGATAAATACAAGCTTCTTTATATAACTGTATTTCATTATCACCAGATTGTAAGTGCAATCCTCCTTATTCAATTACTATGCATCCCACACCAATAAAAATTGTTTTTGTTTTACTTGTTACTATATTTGTTTTATTATTTTTATATAGCTATCAAGCAGCTTTGATTGAAAATATAAACAGTATTTTCATTAAAAATGTTTGACAATTAATATAACTAGTATACTTTCTTAACTGCAAATTACCCAACTACAAGATTATTAGATTTAGGGGATAGATAAAGTTTTTAAATTTCATTTGACATTACGGCGTATCTCATAGAGGGCGCCTCGATGTTGTTTTCTGTTTAGTTTTAGATGGAGAATTATAAGGAATAATAAGAATAATATTAATTTCACAGAAAACCTAGCCTAACCTAACAGATAATCATATAAGGTAAGAGAGGAATCATTAGTTAGAGCCGTTGCTAAATCAAATCCTATCGAGTTCTCATAATAATAGAACAATAACGTTCCACTTTCCTAAAGGCTTGTGTGTTACTCCTTCATTCCACTTACTTAGTAGTTAGATTACATGCTCGTGGCTTTCATTTGTCACGTCATACCTCCAGCGCACTCACTATTTTATAAACTGTAGATACACCGCAGACCGCAAAGAACTCTGAATTGGCACCACTCAGATACCACAGCATTTATTTGTTTCAACAACAAATTACAAACCCAGCAATGGATGTAGATCTATATTATTATAAAAAATAGCATTAAAAGTTACTTAACTTATTCAAGTAATCTTTGTACAATATTTATCTACTGCGATTCATTCTTTTAATCCACGGATGATGCTATACATACACATGTTACCTAAATGTGTATACATCAATGTTAGGAGGCGAATTAGAGGTAAAATCATTCAAAAGAATCTAAAGAAATTTCAATTTATATGAAAATTTACCTGAACGAAATAAATCCACTAAGTTTGTAAAAGATGGTTACAAATCGTGGTTGGAATAATGGAAAATATGAGATATCTGATGATGATTTCCGCATTTGGACAAAGCATCAATGGGATGCAGGGAACTTCATTATCATATGCATATATAGCATCACAGTGCTTGAAGATCCCCTCAAAACTATTCAAAGTGGAATTCCGACTTCTATGAGTTGAAGGTTTAATTACATATAATTCTGCCGGCATAATAAATAGGGATATGTGTCAGAAGGTTAGTGCTAGTAAGTTCAATACATTAAATCGTAGAGGTACGCTCATGATCACATCACGTGCACAACAATATTTACAAAAGTAAATATCAAATATATATTATCATTATGAGATCAAGAAGAATTTAGTAATAATATTTTTAATTATTCATATTTATTTCTCGTTTTGCAATTCGCGGCTCGAATATAACAATTTTGTGTTAGAAGGCATATGCACATGCATATTAATATACAATCGTAACCCGTCGGGCACATATCACCTCCAAAATCGTAGGAGATTGCATGTAATTCAATTTTTTATATAATTAGTTCTCCCTATTTTTCTCTTTTTAATTTTTCTTACATGCGTAAATGCTCAAGGGAGTGGCTACAATTATTACTGAAACATACTTATAAATCCGTAAGGTTCTTTATAATACAGACAGTTTCTCCAGTACAATTTCGTGATATTCGGGATCCTATTTGCTCACTTTCATATGTGTATTTTCGCCACTAAAAAATTTATTAATTAGTTTTCCTGGTGACCACAATTTGATTATTTGGCTTTCGGCGCATCTTGGCATACGTACGTAGCCGTGTCCAACCCCCTTCAACCAAAATATGAATACAAGGCGAAACTATCTATATCCAAAGAGTTGAAACTTAATCACGTGCCAATAAATATGCTGTAAACCACCAAAAACTCTAATTCATATTATCCGGGTAAAAGTTGAGGTGTACGGTAGTTTTGGATCACTTAGGTTAACACGTTTCTCCTCTGCTTTGGACAACTTGACCCATTAAATTGGTTTGATTCGATAATATATAACAAAATGGTAGCATCAAACAAACATTTGAAGGAGGAGTTTGTCAGCGGTTTGACTGGTGGTTCAGTCTCTGAAATTTATTTGATTACTTTTATGCTACCTGTAAGTATACATAGAACAAAAGTAGATAGGTAAATGGAATTTTATTTAACAAGAGATACACAGATAGGATATGGAGTCTGGTGCCTTATACAAAAATATACAAACWTTTTCACTAACAAGAAACTAAATATAATTTCTTCGTTTACTGATTTTTTACTAAATTATGGGGCGATATTACTGGTCCTCACAATATATTCCTCTGAACCATTGCTACTAGCATCCTTAATATTACTACCAATTTTGCCGATGATTATTCTTTTCAGGGCGAAAAGTAAAAGTAAAACGACAGTTGCTGATATTCAAACATCATATAGTAAGGAAAAGAAAGGAATATCTGATTATTTACCGAAACGTGGATTCTTAACGGCATATAGGGGAGGAATGATGGTTATTACATGTGCTGCTATTTTGGCTGTTGACTTTCGTGTTTTTCCGAGACGATTAGCTAAAGTCGAAACGTGGGGTACATCATTAATGGACCTTGGTGTTGGATCATTTGTATTTTCAATGGGTGTTGTATCCGCCAGACCTTTATTAATACTAAAAGCAAAAGGTATAAAACCAGGTTTTATTAAAACACTGGTCGAATCACTAAAAGGTTCATTTTCTGTTTTGACCCTCGGTGTTATTCGGCTAGTTTCTGTGAAATTATTAGATTATCAAGAACATGTTACTGAATATGGAACACATTGGAATTTTTTCATAACCCTAGGATTAATTGGTCCATTTACAGCTTTGTTTACTATTGTTTTACGATATATTCCACAAAGTGCAATAGCAATAATTATTACGATTGCCTATGAATTGGCATTAACCAAAACAGAGTTATTGTCATATATTCTAATGGCACCAAGAATTGATATTATATCACATAATAAAGAAGGAATATTTTCCTTCGTTGGATATTTTTCAATATTTCTTGTTGCCCAATCTATTGGTCTCCACGTTTTACCACGAAGAAAACCCTTTAAAAATGAAAAAAATCCCAAACCTACCGATGACAATCTCATTTTTTATATGTTAACAAGAGCAGCGTTTTATCAAGTGGTCCATTTTCTTGTCTCAACGTATTATTCCTATGATGTTTCTAGGAGAATTGCAAATGCACCATATGTCACTTGGGTTGTATCATTTAATGTTTTTTCTCTAACCGTTTATATTTTAATTGAAAAATGCACTTTTGGGAATGGCTTTAATTATGATGAACATGTTCCTTATTCTTTGGAAGTTATTAATAAAAATGGCCTTTTTATATTCCTTTTAGCGAATGTCACTACTGGGTTGATAAACATGAATATTGATACATTAAATGCAGATAATGTAAAATCAATGGCTATTTTGACCTCTTATTTACTTTTTCTCTTCATAGCAGGCATTTTTTTACACATAAATAAGATACCTAAATTAATATAAATTTTGTTTTTGTATGTAGCATTGTGTATATTGTATCACGGTCCCATATCTACCAACAGTAAAGAAATTTTGATGAAACCTCCTAGACCTCTTCAAATTCACTGTTTGATTTTTCAACACTAAGAAAGTTCTATAATTAATTTGAAATGGACGCTGACGCCACTCATAGATTCATTCCTGAACACCGTCGTACGAATTATAAAAATAAGGGCCACTTTAGACCTGAAGAATTGCGTCGTAGAAGAGATGAAGCTCAGATCGAACTAAGAAAGGCCAAGAGGGATGAATCTTTAGCAAAAAGACGAAACATGGTTGATCTTATTTCGACAGCTGAAGACAGTGACGAAGAAGGTGAAGAAGACGCAAACTTCGCAAGACAGGTATGTTTTCATGGATTTGTCGATTTTTCCCACTCTTCTATATCTAGGTAGATCAAATATTCTGGTTGCCACTAGGAAATTTGAAATAGCTATGATAAAAACGCAGCAAACTTTTCTTTGATCTATATGTTAAATAAATCGCCCTGAGCGACGGCTTTTATTTATTCTGTCATGATCTGAAAAAAACTACTTGTTTATGACGTGTCAGTTTCTTCTTATTCTTTCTTTCCCTTAAATGCAACTAACCAATTATGATGATCTAGCTTGAAGATGATTTACCTAAGATGATGGAAGAAATCAAATCGGCCGATTTGGAAACTCAGGTTAATGCAACGATTAAATTTCGAAAAGTACTATCCAGGGAAAGAAATCCTCCAATAGATCAAGTAATTCAATCAGGAGTTGTTCCTATTTTAGTTGGGTTTTTGAAGAGTCCCCCTGATATTTTACAATTGGAAGCCGCTTGGGCTTTAACCAATATCGCTTCTGGTTCCTCTGCCCAGACTACTGTCGTTGTGGAGTCCGGTGCCGTCCCCATCTTTATTGAATTACTTAGTTATCCTTCTGTTGATGTTAAGGAACAAGCTATTTGGGCTTTAGGTAATATTGCCGGTGATTCAGCAAAATACAGAGATTATGTTTTAAGTTGTGATGCTTTGCCCCCAATCATCAACTTGATGAGCTCCTCGAAAACAAGTTTATTGCGTAATGCAACTTGGACTCTATCGAATTTATGTCGTGGTAAAAGCCCCCAACCGGCTTGGGAATTGGTCTCTACTGCTATTCCCACTTTAGCTAAATTAATTTATTCAATGGATGATGAGATTTTAATTGATGCCTGTTGGGCTCTGTCTTATCTTTCTGATGGTCCTAACGAAAAAATTCAAGCTGTTATCGATGCTGGTATTCCACGTCGTTTGGTTGAACTATTAGGACATAATTCAACCCAAGTCCAAACTCCTGCTTTAAGAGCTATTGGTAATATTGTTACTGGTAACAGTGTTCAAACTCAAGTTGTAATTAATGCTGGTGCTTTAACTGCTTTATTACCTTTGTTGTCTTCTGGAAAAGAAAATATCAAGAAGGAAGCATGCTGGACTATTTCAAACATAACAGCTGGAACTCCCCAACAAATTCAAGCTGTAATCGATGCAAATTTGATTCCACCATTGATTAGATTATTAAGTATTGCTGATTACAGAACTAAGAAGGAGGCATGTTGGGCAATTTCAAACGCTACATCTGGTGGTTTATTAAAACCTGAACAAATAAAATATCTTGTTAGTCAGGGTTGTATAAAACCGTTATGCGATCTTCTTGCAGTTACAGACAATAAAATTATTCAAGTCACTCTGGATGCGTTAGACAATATTTTAAAAATAGGTGATATGGAGAAAGAAGCTCAGGGTACTCTAGTTAATGAGAATGCATTATATATTGAAGAAGCCGGTGGTATGGAAAAGATTTTTGAATGTCAAAATAATGAGAATGAAGAAATCTATCAAAAGTCTTATACTATTATCGCTAAATATTTTGCAGATGATGATGGTGATAATGCTGAGGACACGAACCTTGCTCCGCAACAAGAAGGAAACACTTTCGCTTTTGGCACTGCTGCTTCTGAACAACAAAATACATTTTCTTTCAATTGATTATATTAACAGTAATAATAAGATAGAATAAAATATACCCAATTTTGAAAAGAAAAAGCCAAAGGAAAAGTTTTAATTAATATGAATACATTTGAATGAATGTATAATAAGTTAAGCGTAGTTAACACCGGCTATATGGTATTTCATTCATCCTCCAAACTTTTCCTTTATTTTTCCCCATAAACTCAGCCTCATCTTGATCTATTTCGTTATTATATATTTCTATGTTATATATAATCAAAATTTTTTATAGTTTTTATTAAAATTAAATTTGATTATCTCGTTTAAGGATGTCTCAACTAAATGTTTTGACAATTCTTTTTTGTTATTTTTGTTCCCTCATATTTCTCATTATCATTTTATATTTGAATTTGTTGATTCTATAGAAATATACCTTATATATTACCACTTTTATGCTCGTCTTTTTCCTTCACGCTTTCACGTTATATTCCCATTCATCTCCTCATGGTTTTCGATGTTCGTCATATAATTTATAATTGCTATCATCTCATAACCCTTTATATAATTTAATAACAATTATTAGTACAAAAATTTAACATTTTGGTCCACTATGGAGTAAACATATTGGCACTCTTACAGGTATATGTATGCATCATGTGACCATTACCCGGACAACAAGTTTAATTTTTTTAAAGTTTTCTACTTCCTTTTCTAGTATTTCTTCGCTTTTGTAACAGTTTCACCTTCACCACCATCAAGTATGTTTAAATCTCACTTCCCGGGTGTTTCTGCCAGGGATCCACAACCCTCCCGCCCCTCCTCCAGGCCATCCAGGCCATCTTCCCGCCCACATTTCACATTGGCCCGGCCGGCATCTGCCTCAGGCTCCTACTCCAGGTGTAGATCCGAAACCCCTTCTCCTCCACCCCGTTTCAGTTCGTTTGGCTCAGATACAAGTATTGACAGTGCAACAAGACCTTCTTCTGCTCCAAATTATAGAAGATCAAGGCCAATTTCAAGAACAAGCTCCTCTTTAGGTGGCTCTGGTACGGATAGCACAAGTCCAAATTCTCTATTTAGTGATGATTTAGATACAAGAAATACCAAAAGATATCATAACTCTCCACCACCTCCTTCAACGGCAAACACAAGTCTAACAGGTTATGCGGACTTTAATAATTTCGGTGATGATATGCTACAGCCAAAATATAGCTTTAATAATGATAGATTAAGAAGACCGGGTATCAGCACTTTAGAAAAAATGAGACAACAATTACATGTTAGATATAATAATGGTACAACTTTTCTGCCTTCTTCTGATAGAATACGGCTAAATAATCACTTGAAAGATGGTATAGGTTTAGCCTCAAATCGTTCCAAATTATCAAATGATAATGAATCGTGGCTCAAAAAAGAATCATTAGAGCCAAGGTACTCTTCACGTAATATGCAAACAGCTGGAAACAAAAGGCAGTCTCAAGTCTCTACATCTTCTTTATCTATGAATGAAAAAGCAGAGCCTGAACCTGAAAATGGTAAGGAAAATGATAAGGAGGCCAGTCATGCTATTGAAATATTAGAAGAAAAGATGGTTGATGTTCAAGCTCTAGAATTAGATTATTTAGCGATAAAACAAGCAATTGAGGGTTTAGAAAAAAAAGTTAAACAACAAATCCAACAAAATGATCATAATATAAACGATATTTTAGACAAATCAACTGATGATATTAACGACACAGATAATAATGATAAAGGTTTTATTGATTTTATAGATAAGAATGATAATCCTTTTACATCTTCAAATTTCACAGATCCACAACTACTTCATCTAAAACAAGATAATATTAATGTAAGCGGAAATAAGACAAAAATAAATATAACTACAAACGCCAAAAATGGTTTATGGAATCATATAATGAAAACAATAAATAGTCCATCCTTATCGTTAATCTTATTATTAATTATAGTATTAATATTTCTTGTTGTTCTGCAGAAGTCAAGGAATATCAGGAATCCTTTAGACTCTTCTTACTCTTACTAAAAGATGTTGGTTTATGAGTAATTCTCATGATCTTGAATATGAATGATATTTGTTTCTAAGTTTTCCGTTCTCCGTTTTTTGAAACACTTCAAGCTCAAGTTTAATACAGAACAAGAAATATGTTGGGAAAATTCATTTGATGTGGCATCACTAACTATTTATCATACTTAAAGTTTGTTTTCCCTCTTTTCGGTATTTTATGTTTGTTTTTTTGGTGGGTTTCTTTTGTCTTCGACTTGTTTAATTGTTTTATTTATATATCATGTATTATTGTTATTTTCTATAATTGATTAGTTACTTGCATCAAAACACTTGTTTCTACGTTTTTTTATTTTATATTCTTTTCTTATAATGAGGTTTTTTTTAGGACAAAGCATATATATAGATTGTGTAAGAATATAATAAAATATATAATATGAGCCGCTATTTCCCATGGGAGGTCTTTGATGGTATATGATCACCTTATTATTTGTAAACCCCTTCATTCCTTTTGCAGGCCGATCAGCTTCGCTGGAATAAAAATGTTTCTTTTCCTGATAGATGGGCTTGATTTTGTTGAAGGCTAGATATTGACCCAATCATCTGAAAACACAATCGTTAGTTGTGGGAGTGTCCGATAATCAGTAATCAGAATGTCCGAAATTAACTGAAATAACTGTATATTATAATTATGCCTGATGTTAAAATAATTAACCGGTGTTACAATGCGCTATAGTATTGGTTCATGGTTGAAGTATTTTTGGGAATATTCACAATTGTACGGATGTTCCGGTACGCAAAAAAATGATCACTCTAGCCGCTTTCTTTTCTGCCCATCATAGTTGTTGGTGGTATTGGTAAGATAAAGAAGTTGAGTGTGGCGTGGGAGAATAGGAATGAGTCTGATGGCAGGAAGAGTCTACTAGAATGAGAGTATTGAGAGAGGGAAGACTATCCAATTAGATTTGTTAGGAAATATATTAATTTAGTGTATGGACATGAGGCCTACTTTTTATAGTCTCATTACTCTTCTTAGGGAAGTCAAGTCTCCGCTCTCAGTGATAATGCATCTTCCTCAACAGTATGTAATATATGCATAGTATATACCCTATGAGGTATGTACAGAAAAGCAATTTCCTTTGTTGGAGTTGTGCGACATTCTTCAAGCATTTTTCTGTAAATACATTTTTTGGGCACAGCTCCTGCTTGCCATTTGTGTTTCCAAATTCAGTAGTTGAAGTAGAGGTTGTTTGGCCGAGGCTAGCGGTCCTGTGTATTGCATTACAGGATTGTCCAATGAGATTCCGATTCACCTCCTCAAATATTTCTTGAAGTTTATTCTTTCCGGTGTAATGTGTAATGGCTGGCTGGTTATGATAATATTGTTCTGGTGTCTTTAAACAACAAACGTGCATTTAATCTACCTCTGTAGAACTTAAGAGATATCGATTATTTAATATTCACCTATTTATAGATTTTGGTACTTATCGATCCCGAAAGATTGATCACTCAACTGAAATTATATTTATAGCTATATGAAGCTCTAAACTACATATGTTAAGTCGTATCATAGACTACGACTAAAAGTCCTAATAACATATAAGGCTTATATTATCACACATATATATTTTACATGTTCTAAGTTAAGCTTATAGTTATAATACAATACACCGAATGTTTATCTCGATATTGACATAGTCTACACCCATATTTGAGTCTCGTATACGACAACTGCAGTGTGACGAAGTCGCAGTTTAACTTCTTTTACTAATATCTTAGTTCCTTATTATGATAAACCGCTTAATGTGGTTTTAAGATTGGTTTCTCTTGGGTAGAAATATATTTTCAAGAGCTAGAGGCTATGGATCTTTACGAGAGAGCCCCATAAATATCTTCAATAACTAAAGTAGCTTGTCTCAAATGACGAAAAATATTGTTTTATCAGTTAATGGCTCATGATCATCATTTCTGAACACTAGTATTTAATTGTTCGAGAAGAAAATGTCAATTTCAGATTCTCTTTTTGAATAACCATTTGTAAGAATGATTTTATTGACGATTATTCACCGCATATTGTTTCTATCTGATTGATATCACACATTAAATATTTTAAGTCTACGAAATGTAATTGAAACTCAAAATCGAGGATTATTTCCCCATTAGTTAGTTGAGGGGGGAGTGTAGAGAAAGGGCACTAGTAAAGGTCCACTATGATATATTTCACGCGGCCCCTTACTTTCCACATGTCAATTCTGTTGAATAGCTCTGCATCTATGCAACTTCTTGAAGAGAAAGTGTTGAAACACCACGAGACGTAATTTTTTGAGAATATGATAACTATAGATCAACTCCTCAATTACACAATTAATCCCCACAAATTGCCTAATAATATTCGAGCAATATGTTGGAAGGAAGCTAAATTAAAGTAAACGTGGAGTGTTAAGTTGGACTAAAACTCACAGCGCTAACTAATTCCTATCCAAATCACTCGGGTAATTGCTAAATAAGATAAATGAAATCGCGAAATGGAGGAATGATGAAGCATCAATTTATTGTCCCACAAATCACCACAATATAAATAATTAATTTCGTCACTAAATAATGTACCCAGTACAGAACTATTTTAATTAATTACACAGAATTGTCGATGGATCTTCAAGCATTCCGCAACAATAGATAAAAGATGTTAGCTATTCGAGTATAGCGGCAATAAAACAAAGAAATACGTAATTGTATGTGGAGCTAGTGGAGGGCGAGATCTAGACCAACGACAATTGATAGCAGGAAAAGCTGCAGGAGAGAAAGGGTGGTGTGTACGGCTGCAGTACGGCTGACCACACGGGGTGCTGATTGGCCAGAAGTGCGGCTGGCTGGCGCGGGAGAGAGGTTGTCTCGGTGATCTGCAGCGCACCAAGCCTCAACAGGCAAGCACCAGGTTGCCGCATGCAAGCGATCGCGAACGGCTGTTTTCGTTCATCTTCAGCTCCAGCTTCTCAGCTTCACTCCTTTCTCCCTCCAATTCTGCTGATTATCGATGGATCTGCCGAGAATCAGCGCCTTAGGCTTGAACCAGCAGCAGCTCCCGGCTGGGGGGTCCATCCCGGCGATCCCGGCTGGCCAGACCGTACAACCCGTCTACTACGTGCCTTACTTCATCTATTCTCCTGTTTACCAACCTGTTCAGCCACAGATGCTGCCCGAGGCTCCGAACCAGAGCCTGAAGACGGGGGCTCTAGACTCCCACCACCAAGCTGGCAGCCCCAGACCGCACTCCGTTGACTCGCTGCTAATACCGGTGGACTCCCCCAGCCCCCAAGGAATCTCCCGCAGAATTAGTATCGCAAATCTTACAAATCCCGACCAACCCAGATATAATGCCGCCCCATCAAAGACTCTCCCCTCACTATCCTCGATCCTACGCGCAAATACATCTCCCAATCGCATTGCAAAGCCCATTCACACAATTGCCCATTCTGACTCCCACCTCCATGATATCAACACTCAAGATCCGTCTCATTTTGCCATCCTGAACCTAAACCCTAAACCCCAGTCGAGGAAGGGCCATTCTTGCAATATCTGTGGGAGGTCTTTCACCCGTCCCAACGATTTATTCAGACACGCCAAATCCCATTGGAAGGAAACAGGTGACCATGGTGCTTTCTGTTGTCCTTTTAACATTAGAGCTGCCAAGAGAATCCCCATACACGCTAGAAATAGTAGGTCGCCTTCTCCTTCTTCTCTTCATTATAGACCGAAGGCCCCCGGTAGGAGAACTACCGAATATTACGATGAAATACAGAAAAGAAATTACCCTAGTGATGTCTACCCTGGTGATATTTTGGAATGCCACCCAAGCGGCTTCTTTTCTCGTTGTGATACCTATAAAAATCACTTACGCGCACTACATTTTCAATACCCGGTTGGTACAAAGAAAAAGGATAGACACTTTGTATCTGGGAGCTGTAAAATGTGTGGCAAATGGTTTGAGACTGTTGATGAGTGGATTTTAAAGCACATTGAAACAGGTTCTTGTGATCGAGCTTTAATTATCTGATAATATATCAAGATTAGGTTTTAGGTGTTTTGAGATGATTCTATATTATTGTTGTTATTGTTATTGTTATTGTTATTGTTAAAAGGCATTGCTTATTTAATTGAGTTATTCATTAAGTTTTGTATTTTATTGCTATTTTCTTATACATTTTTGTTAGTTATATAAATTTATATATCATCCGTATATCGTGTGAACTGTTTTGTTGATGAATATAGTGGGCCAATTATCTCTTCTATCAGCGCACCGAATATCCTCATTCAGCACACCAATTAACATAGACATTATTTCACACTGTTTTCACTATAGGTCGTTATAGCTTTAACTACATCTAAAGCAATTTCTTCTTTCAACATTTTTAGTTTTGCAACACCAAGTATTTCTGCTTCTTCTACAGAAACTATGTTATCTTCTAAAGATTTCTGATTGAAAGGATAAATGCACTAATATAGTAAGCGATGTTAGCATTAGTTATTGGAGCAAATTTAAAGTCGCCTTAATTACGAGCTTAAGCTTACCTCCGTATCAGTACACATTACAAGAGCATACGAGTTCTGAATTAAGCATTTCTGAAGTAGTTTACCACATACTGGGCAGCTATTTTTCATTGTCCGATTTACTCAAAATTAAAAATTTAGAAGTGTGTGATGTGTGTGCCGATAAAGGCAGTAATGATGAGTCGAGCTTTAACATCACCTAAATTTTTTCACTACAGCCCTACAACTACTTGTAAAATATAAAATTACAAATATATCGGCCACAATTGTAAACAATTACAATCAAAATTAGAAGAAATGAGAGTGAGACCTGAAACATTAACAAAACTTCAATCAGACCCAAAATCTGTACGAAACATTTGCATCCTCGCTCACGTTGATCATGGAAAAACGTCACTATCTGATGGTCTTCTTGCAAGTAATGGAATCATATCCCAAAAACTAGCAGGAAAAGTTAGATATCTAGATTCAAGACCAGATGAACAATTACGTGGTATTACAATGGAATCAAGTGCAATATCATTGTACTTTAGAGTCCTACATAAACAACAAAATGCTCCTGATATAGTTGATGAACATCTTATTAATTTAATCGACTCCCCAGGACATATTGATTTTTCTTCTGAAGTTTCAACTGCTTCAAGATTATGTGACGGTGCTGTGGTACTAGTTGATGTCGTTGAAGGTGTCTGCTCACAAACAGTTACTGTATTAAGACAAGCCTGGATTGAAAAAATCACTCCAATATTGGTACTAAATAAAATTGACCGGCTTTATAATGAATTGAAACTTACTCCTTATGAAGCATATATACATTTATCAAAAACTATTGAACAAGTCAATTCAGTATTAGGTTCCTTTTTCGCTGGTCAAAGAATGGAAGATGATCTTTTATGGAGAGAATTACGTGAAAAAGGTGATGAAAATGCATTTCAAGAAAGAGATGATGAAGATATTTATTTCTCACCTGAAAAGAATAATGTTATTTTCGCAAGCGCTTATGATGGTTGGGGATTTTCAATTTCACAATTTGCTTCATTTTATGAAAAAAAATTAGGTATGAAAAGAGAAATATTACAAAAAGTTTTATGGGGAAATTATTATTATGATCATAAAAATAAAAAAGTATTAACTAGTAAAAATTTAAAAAAAAGAAATCTTAAAATAATATTTGTTCAATTTATACTTGAAAATATATGGAAAATTTATGAACATTGTTTAACTGAAAAAAATATTGAAAAACTAGAAATGGTTGTTAAAACATTAAATTTACGTGTTACTCCTAGGGAACTTAAATCTAAAGACAATAGAGCTCTACTAACTACAATTTTTGGACAATGGTTACCTGTTTCTACTGCAGTATTATTAACAATTGTCCAAAAACTCCCCTCACCATTAGTTGCACAAAAAGAACGAATTCCTGTTATTCTAAATTCAGCACCTGGTTCCGATAAGTTAGATGAAACCTTAAAGAAAGCTATGATAGAATGTGATAAATCTGGTCCTACGGCTGCCTATGTATCTAAAATGGTATCTGTTCCAGAATCTGAATTACCGAAGATACAACAATCTGATGCTTTAACACATGAAGATATTCTAGAACGAAGTCGAAAGGTTAGAGAAGCTGCTAGGAAAGCAGCTGAAAAGGAAAAACAATTAAAAGAAGAAGAAGAAAAAAAAGATGGACAGTCAAATACTTATAATCCTTTCGCAGAATATTATGAAAATAATGAAAGTGACGATGATGATAATGATGAACCCGAAGAAGAAGAAGAGATTGAAAAAGAGGCATTAATTGGTTTTGCACGTATCTATAGTGGGACGCTATCTGTCGGCCAGGAACTTACCGTTTTAGGTCCTAAATATGATCCAACAAAACCAAATGAACACATTTCTAGAGTTACACTTACCGATTTGTATCTCATGATGGGTAGGGAATTAGTTCCACTAGAACACGTACCAGCCGGCAATATTGTTGGTATTGGAGGATTGGCTGGAAAGATTCTTAAGAACGGAACACTAGTATCTGTTGGATATACAGGTGTTAATTTAGCAGGTCTTGCCCTGACTTCTCCCCCAATTGTTCGTGTTGCTTTAGAGCCAGTGAACCCAACCCAAATGAATAGATTAGAAAAAGGTTTGGAAATGTTGAATCAATCTGATCCTTGCGTTCAAACATTTTTACAAGACACTGGTGAGCATATTTTACTGGCAGCTGGGGAATTACATTTAGAAAGATGTCTAAAAGATTTAAGAGAAAGATTTGCAAAAATTGAAATTCAATCTTCTGAACCTGTTATTCCATATAGAGAAACTATTGTTAATGCTTCTGAGATGAATCCACCAAAGAATTCAGAACTTGGTAGGGGAATAGTCGAAGTTACAGTTGGTAAATTTGTGATTAAGTTTGGTATTAATCCATTACCCAATGATGTTTCTGCTTATTTGATTGAAAATCAATCTACTATAGCAAAAATCACTAAACTCCGTTCTAATAAAAATATCGAAGAAACTTTTGAGATTGAAAATGATGTAGGAACATTAGATAATGAAGGAGCTGGATCGAATCCAACTATAAATACAAAATTATTTAAAACCCAATTATCGGAATTATTTTCAAAAAATTCTCAAAAGAATGAGATTTGGGGAGAAAATATCACAGATCGAATTTCCAAATTTGGATCAAAAGCAGTTGGTCCTAATATCTTATTTGATTCGTCAATAAAATTCCTGCACAGAATTTTCGATCATCAAACAGAGGTTGGATCTAAGCATCCTCTTGCTTCTTATGAATCTAGTATACAACAAGGGTTTCAACTAGCAACTTTGGAAGGCCCTTTAGCTCATGAGCCAATGCAAGGAGTGGCTGTATTTTTGTTGTCAATTACTTCTAAGGATGGTGATAATGTCGATACCGAACTGCCGCCTAATATTTCTGGAAGGCTTATTACAGAGACTCGTAATGCCATTTATAATGGATTCAAAGATTGGTCACCTAGAATCATGCTTGCCATGTATAGTTGCGATATTCAAACATACACCGAAGCATTAGGTAAGGTGTATGCTGTTGTTACAAGAAGAAGAGGTAAAATTGTGTCAGAGGAAATGAAAGAAGGAACTCCATTCTTTGCTGTCGAAGCTAGGATACCGGTTGTGGAAGCCTTTGGTTTTGCTGAAGATATTAGGAAAAAAACCTCAGGAGCTGCTAGTCCTCAATTAATTTTCGCAGGATTTGAAATTGTGGATGAAGATCCGTTTTGGGTCCCAACAACAGAAGAGGAGTTAGAGAAATTAGGAGAATTTGCAGAAAGAGAAAATATTGCTAGAAAATATGTGGATGCTATTAGAAAGAGAAAAGTAAGTCATCATTTAATTTTATTCTTTTCTTTTAAAATGTTTACTAACAATTGATTTTAGGGTCTATCTGTGGAAGAGAAAGTTGTTGAAAATGCTGAAAAACAAAGAACTCTTAAAAGGAATTAATGAAGTTAAAATTTAAAACAGACATATTTGTTTATTTGTATAATTAGAAATCTCATCTCATAGATTTATTAAAGAAGTGCTAAAGTTTATAGTTTAACATGTTGAGCTTCCGATCAATATTACCCTAGGTTATAAGATCTTATCATATAAGAGCAATCCAAGAATGAATATATTCGTAACGGAATAAGAATATGTATCAAAAAATGTCGGTAATAAAGCAGATAGTTCTAGCATCCGTATAAACTTGTATAAATTTTAAAGTCATTAAATTATATTGATCCCGAAATAATTGGACGTGAAAGTTTAAAAGGGAACAACAACTATCAAAAGTCACAATTATGTCTCATAACTCAACCAAAAATGATGAACTGTCTGAAACTTGTCTACTGTCACGACTTGTCACTTTTTCAGTTCAATCAAAAACCTGTTAATATTAAAGAATCCACTATTGAAGACCAAAAACTTGGTTATCTCTTTTCTTCCTTAAATATGTACACTAGCTAAAAATATAAACTACAACTTCAAACTATATATAATCTATGCAATCCGTAAGTTTTGTAGATTTCTTCTGGGTTCTTGTTTCCCACGCGTAACCGTTCCACGTGATTTAATTTAATAGTTTTAGAATAACATTTTTCTGACGATTTATCAACACTATTTCAAATTGTGATGGTTAACAATGTTAAATGCAACATTCTCTCGAGGTTTTTTTAAGTGCCAACCGCCATCTACTGTAAAGTTGCAAAGATTTCTCTACAAGAATATTAAACAGTATGGGTTAATGTTAAGGTATTATTCCACGCCTACTGTTCAAACAGTACAGTCTATACCAGTAACCATTGGATTTCAAAGAAATATAACTTTGTCTCCAAAGACATCTAAATTTACTTCTCAAGCATGTTTTTTACATTCATCAAGATTGGTACTCAATGAACTAGAATCTAATGTCGACTCTCAATTTGCCATAAAAGATGCTCCTGGATCTGGTATTGTTGTTCGTAATATCAATCTTCCAGGGTATCAATCTACTTTAACAGAAGAACAATTCTTAGCCCCTTTTGCGCAAATTGATGAAGTTGTTGCTTTCAGCTTAGATACCATATCCAAAGGGTTTGGATTTATTTATTTCAAAAATCCAGAAAGCGCCGACAGAGCAATTGATACCTTAAATGGATCGGTTGTGGGTTCAAGGCCTTGTAATCTAAGACTCGCATTTAGAGAAAAGGGATATGATCAATCTTTCGAGGCCGAAACTATCTATGTAAAAGGAATCAAACCTGAATATTTAAATGATACAAAAGAATTGGGCAGAATTTTCGGAACATATGGTAATGTAAAATCTATTTTTACTCCCAATTCTCTCTCTGGTGGTCCAAATATTAATAGAACTTGCTTCGTTAAATATGATACAAAAGAAGAAGCAAGTGTTGCTTTAAAAGCTTTGGATAATCATATTTTTGATCGAAGGGTATTAACTGTACGATATTCCTTTGTAGATGTTTCTAGTTCTCTCCGTCCTGATGTATCAACACCATCCCTATGGATTGGAAATCTGAATTTTAATACCTCCAGTGAAGAAGTCGCAAGCTATTTAGAACAATTTGGTACCATTAAAGATATTTCTATTCCCTCCAATGTTGATGGTTCAATTAGAGGCTACTGCTTTGTTACTTATGGATCTGTTGAAGAGGCAAAGAAAGCAAGTGTAGAATTGAGTGGTAATTTGTTCGAAGGAAGGCCTTTGACAGTAAGATCGCATGCCGAACATTCAACACGAAGATCTCCAAATGATCCATCCGGTGTCAAGGAGTTGAATACAAGAATACCAAAAATATATGTTGGAAACTTTTCCTATCATATGCCTCAGGGTGAGCTTTTGGAATTTTTTAAACAATTTGGAACAGTTGTGAGTATCAATACTCCAATTGATAATGCCACTGGCTTATTAAGAGGGTTTTCCTTTGTTGAGTATGAAACTATTGAACAGGCATTGGAAGCAGTGAAGAGAATTGACAATGTTTATTATAAAGCAAGAGTATGGAGAGCAAGATTTCTACGTTAGAATCAATTTTGCAAATGAATAGAGAAGCATTAATGTTAGTATACTCATATAGTATCATTTTTGATTAGTATTTTATTACCGAATACACCCAATTCTTGGACTACAAGAAGATCACTATTTTTGTTAATAATACAGTTAATATAATTTTCGGTAAAAATGGATTTTAAACTAGAATACACACGTGATAGATCAGTTCCAATTACATTGTAATTTGTACTTTGTGCTTATTGCTCTATTTTTGTAATTGATTTCAATGTCAACATAATAAATTCAAATAAACTTAGGATGATGTTTATCGGGAGAAATAGTTATATTAAAAGACTATGCGAATTTCAAAGAACTACAGGAAGTGGTTTAGGGACCATAATATGTAGTCGATCCGCACACTCTGGAAGTATCCCACAATTACAGAAATATGCTTTATGTTGTCCTGGTATGAAATTTTGAATTCATTTTGATCTTTTGATTATTTGAATAAGGGAACTCTAATAATCTAAATTTTTGTTGTTTAGGACAGGGTGTGCAGACTCCATTAATGGCTGTTTCGTTTTTAAAGGAGTTTCCTAAAACAGTGAAGCCAATATTAGAGGAGATGGACGAATCTCTTCAGGAATATCTATCCAAGTATTTGATTGGAGGAAATGTCGTCCTAGAGGATATAAATAATACATCAATTGCACAACCTGCAATTTTGACGATGGGATATATAATATCTGAGGTATTAAGAAGAGATTTTGGTGTTGATTTATTACAAAACCAATCAGCGAAATATATTGTGGGTCATTCTTTAGGGGAATTTACTTCACTGACAATAGCTAAAAATTTGAGTTTTAAAGATGCTGTGTGGTTAGTTCGTCAAAGAGGGAAATTTATGGAAGAATCTACAAAAGAATATTATGATAGAACAAAAATGGAAACAGGTATGAAAGCGATTGTTTTAAGAACCCAAATATCCTCAGAATCTTCTTTTGATACATTTCTAAAACTTCTTCGTCAAAAATGTCAAGAGATATCGAAAAAAACAGATCAAGTTGTTTGCATCGGCAATGTAAATTCTAGGAATCAAGTAGTGTTATCGGGAGTAAATGATCTTATGAATTTAGTAGTAAAGGATGTGGCAACTGAATTGAATTGGAAAAGAGCACCAAAACTAATAAGATTAAATGTTTCGGGACCCTTTCATAGCACGGTTATGAAATCTGCTAGGGATTCCCTAGCTAGAATCCTTGAAGATGGTGATAGAATCAAGGTGAATTGGAACCATACTAATGTTAGAATAATATCGAATCTTGAAGCTAAGCCATTTACATCTAAGAAAGAATTGGTTACCAGTATGGCTGAAACAACAATTAATCCAGTTAATTGGTTGGGGTGTATAGAATACATTGAAAAAGATCCAGAGGTAAATCATTACATAGCACTTGGACCAGGAAATGTGAGTAAAAATTTGATTAAAAATATCATCTCAATTGAAGATGTTGTTATGGACCTATCAAAGATTGAAGATTTTGAAAGTATCGCTAAAGCACTTTCACATTAACAATCTAATTATATAACATCACTTATCAATAAGTCTTGATATTAATATTGATTAACAATAAGTAAAAACCATTTATGATTAACCTAACTTTGATCTATTAATATATATAATTGCGATTGATTATAAATATTTCCTATAAGACCTATATTTTAGATTTTAAAACATTCGAAATCAGTTCTGTTGATATCTGTAGTTAAACTGCAAAAATATTCCTGGATATTTTAAAATTATAATATTAAATACAACAATTCCCGGTTAGATAATTTCAGAACAATATTAAATGCTAAGTCAACTTACGAGATCTCGCATCTTCCCAAAAAGTTCTTTAGAAGATAAGGGTAAATTAATGCATCTGAATGTTAAAAAGAAATGTGATTAGTTAGCTTTTTTGGTTATAATTATTGATTACTAAAACACAATTAAAATCAATCTTAACGGTATATACAAAATTCACGAGACGATTAAATGTATATAATTCTAACTTGGAATGAAATATTACTTACTTTTTGTCACCTAAACTTGATACTCGACAAATAAAACTTGATTTATCATTACTATTTAAAACATAATTAGTATTGGATTTGAATGCATATGAGATTCTACTATTTCGGGGTATATTCGTAACTTACCCATCAATCAAGTACTTTGCTTTAGGTTCTTCAGCGACGAACTTTGTAATGAGCTGAGTGTCTTGTTTAGATTTTTCAACAGACATGATTTGGGGAATAAGCAGCAAACAAGAACGCAGCTGCAGTTGTGGTTGAAATTACCCGGATGGTTTTTACAATATATTTCGAATATTATTATTATTATTATTATTAGAATATATATATAAAATTAAACATATTTTAAATGTAAAAGTTGTTGTTTTCTAGATAATTATAAATTAATCCTACGTTAGTTTATTTTAACCATGTTTCTCTGGAATTTGAAGCCACAAGATAGTCTTTTTTTAATTTCATTGTTATGTATCCCAAAAAAGAAAATATCCAGTTTTCAACATATATAGGGTAAAATAAAGTTCCCAATTTCATATCTCAACCATAAATTAAAAACCTCTTCACCGTGTTTCTCTTACCCTTTTTGTTTAGTTTCGGTGTTTTCTGTCTCACAAAATATTCCCCAGACCGTTATAGAATACTTAAAAGGAAAGCAGAATCAATCCTTTATCTTTCATTATCTTTATTTTGGATATCTATTTTATTATTTAGTTTATATCGAAACTACTTTTCAGCTGTTTGACAGTGAACAAAAACAAACACAGAAACTACCGAACCGATACGCGTTTTATATAGTAATCATGGCTGGAGCAAAGCTCTCTGATTATAGGAAACTGGAGAAGGTCGGTGAAGGTATGCAATTAACATTAATCTGCCACAATTGTGTATATATTAATTTAACAGCATTTTAGGAACTTATGGCGTTGTTTACAAAGCGGAAGATAAAGCACATAATAATCGTACTGTTGCGTTAAAGAAAATCCGACTAGAAGCAGATGATGAAGGAGTCCCATCAACTGCAATCCGCGAGATTTCGATATTAAAGGAAATGAAACATTTAAATATTGTTTCTCTTTATGATATTGTTTTATGTGATTATGATGCAACCGCCGATGCTGGACATAAACTATATCTTGTCTTTGAATTTCTTGATCTTGATTTGAAGAAATATATGGAAAATATTCCCAGAGATCAAGGTTTATCTAAAAGTATGGTCAAAAAGTTCACAAGCCAATTATTATCTGGTATTGAATATTGTCACTCTCGTCGCATAATTCATCGTGATTTAAAACCGCAAAATCTTTTAATTGATAAAGAAGGAAATTTAAAAGTAGCTGATTTTGGTCTCGCAAGAGCCTTTGGAGTTCCTCTACGTGCTTATACCCATGAAGTTGTTACATTATGGTATAGAGCACCAGAAGTATTACTTGGCGGTAAACAATATTCACTTGGGATAGATATGTGGTCAATTGGATGTATATTTGCTGAAATGGCAACAAGGAAACCTTTATTCGCTGGTGATTCTGAAATTGACCAAATCTTTAAGATATTTCAAACTCTGGGGACTCCGACCGAGGAATTTTGGCCAGGTGTTACTAGCTTACCTGATTTCAAAGAAAGTTTCCCCAAATGGCATGGGACTGGATTGGATAGTAAAATTGGTTCATGTCTAGATAAAGATGGAAAGCGATTATTGGTGCGATTATTGACTTACGATCCAGTTTTAAGGCTTTCAGCACGGAAAGGGTTACAGGATCCTTACTTTAATAATTAATATCAAAAGGTATGTCATAAGACATTTTTATACTTCTTTAATATTCCCTTATACTATATACTATATATTACTTAATTGTTATAATTAAGATAATTAATAATTGATACTGATATTTATAACATAACGGTAATAATATATTCACTAATAATATGGACGCGTCTGATGTATTTACTCATAAATATGATGACCTTTGGGGGAAATCAGATAAATTAGTCGTATTTCAGTGTTATAATTAGCGCTGCATATCTATAAGGTTGAAGCAATGAAGCTTAGCAATAAGCCTTTCGTAAAATTACTGACGTTCTTTGCATAAATATCGAACAATATTCCTTCGAACAAGAACAGGGTTATTTATCTAGAACAAAAGAAAAAACTATGATACTCCTTATAATTATTAATATTCAGAACTTCAAAGACCGAAAACTGAAGCAAGAATGTTTTATTTTGGAACTATGCAAGATAAAAGTGCAATGAAAAATTCGATAGATCCAGTTGAGTTAGATTTATTTCTAGAAAACGTGGCTATCAAAGAATCATTACCAGTAAATTGTAATTGATAATAATAATAAAAATACATTTGCAATTGAATAATAGTATCAATTATGTATATTTTAAATTAAATTTGAAAAACAAATTCGTTAATAATTGTAAGCATAGCAACTCGCTAAAAAGTAAACAGAGCATGGACAAATACAAACATTAGTAAGAAATAAAATGATGTATAACAAAACGGCAATTGCAACAGTACAGGACGACGATTTTCAAAAGAGATGATATGTGTCAAACAACTTCGGACAACTTAAGACAACTTAGGACAAACAACTTTGGATTCGAATTTAGTTAATCAGTTAAAGGCAAACATAAATCATGTAACAGCGTAGAGCTAAGGGAAACTAAAATTATAAAGAATATAGAAAAAAAATATTATCACCTTCTTATAACAAATCTCGGGCAAAAGGAGCATATAACTGATTTCTTTCTAATTGATTAATAGCGTGTTCTCTTAAAACTTTATTCAACCACCAACCAAAATTTTCCAACCATGCGTATTTACCTTGCCACCATTTAGGATATGGTATATAATGATCTGAATACATTGGATCCTTTGATATTTGCTGATAATAATAATAATCAGAAGAATTTGAAGAAAATCGGGTTGATAATAAAAAGAAACATAATAGAAAAACTAAAGCAATTAAAAACATATTTGTGTATGCAAACATATTTGAAGAGTTATTTTGGTCTGAAGATTTTGAATCATCATGATTATTATGATCAATATTATTTGAAGATACAGCTTTAGCTAATTTTGATAGAGCGATTCTTTGATCGTTTAAACCTTTTGTTAGGTTTTTTAATTTTTCAGGAGAATTTGCATTTGCTTTTGAATTTGATAATTTTAATTCTAATTTTTTCCTTTCAAATTCTTGATTATCATATTTTGTCTCCAAATTAATTAATTTCGAAGATAGAGAAGTTAATTGATTATTAACAACATTTAAATGATTTGCATATTCATCCTTTTCAATTTTTAAATTTTCTATTATAGATTCATCGTTTTTTGCCTTGGATTTATAAGATTCAATTTCTAATGATAAAGACTGAATTTTTGATTCAATTATATCCCGTTCTTTTGAATTTAAATCATTCAAAGCTTTATTCGGAGCTTCGATTATATGTGAATGTGTCATTTTTGCTGTTGACATTGCATCTTCAATTTGATTAATATGCTCCGAAAAGAAGTCTGCCTTTTTCTTTAAATTTTGTACTTCACGATCCTTTTCCGTTAATTGATTAGATAACTGCATTTGTCGTTTTTCTAAATCTGAAATAACATCATCCTTATATTGTATTTCTTTGTCCTGCTGGATTAATTTTTTATTAAATTCGTTTATTTTTGGAGTGTCATCATATTGAGGATTATCACCAATAATCATGCCATTAGTATCATTATTTCGATGCAATTCAGGATGAATTAGATTTGGGGTATCAAAATCTAAGATGTTGCGACTTCTATCAGGTAGTGGTGTTGAAGTACCCATTGGCAACGCACTCATTGGTGAATGACCTGTTGATGAAGCCCCTGGTGAAGATAAAGATGGCGGGTTTAAAAAATGTTTCATCCCCTTTCTTCTAAAGTAAGGGTTGTTGTTACGTTGGACAGGTAACGATTTTAGTGCATGATTATCGTTATCGTTATAATTATCATTCTCATCTTTGTTCTCATCTTTGTTCTCATCTTTGTTCTCATCTTTGTTCTCATTTCCGTTTTCATTGTCATCGAAACTAAAGTGCATAACTTGAGAATAGTGTATATTCTTCTCTTTAGCCGGTATTAACTCATTTGACAACTTTGTGCCTGAGACTTGATGAAACAACTTCAAAAATTCGTTTTTAGTTAGCTCAATATCAGCGGCATCATTTATGTACTTTTGGGCCTCACTTCTCGAGGGATCGTCAAGTAGATTGGATAATTCGAGAGTGTCTTCCAAGAGATCTATCAGATGGAGAAATTCTTTTAATGGGATCTACAAATATATTATCATGCTTAGTTAATAACAATTGTTGTAGTTGTAGTTGTAGCAAAAACACTAACCTTTTCTGAGTGATCGGTGTCTATCTGGTACCAACAGAGATTTATCAAGTCATCCGTCGACTGCGAAAGCTCTGAAATCTCGCTTTCATTTCCATCTTCCTCCATTTTGGATGTGAAGAAGCTGGATAAACCCACCAAAAGAGGTGTAAACAGGTCCAGATGCACGGGTGTCCCATTTTCGGTTTACTGCAAAAGGATTAAAATAGTAAATAAATTAGTACTTCCAAAGGGAAGGATTTCGTCATTTTTTTCGTCGATGTCCAATTTGCAGCTCTAATTTTAACTATTTCTTATATATTTATTTTATTTACCATAATTTTATTTATTTACTATTATTCAGTTTATTTATTCACTAGTATTAGTTATATTTTGTTTATTTATTTTATTTATTTTATTTATTTTATTTATTTATTATTTTATCTGTTTTATTTGTTTTGTTTGTTTTTGCAGGGATTTTAAGTTGAAATTTTAATTCTTTTTGATAATTTTATTTATATATTTCCAATATAAACCTCCTTCTGCTGTAAATTCGCAAACCTTCTTCCGTCCATCTCCACAGGTCCCTACAGGTCCCTTCAGGTCCCCTTCCCTCTCGCCTCCTAAGATCTCTTATCAACTTACCCGCCCCGACCCCCTTCGACGTCCCCATGAAGAAAACCAACTCTTTCCCCAGCAATGCAAAAACAAGACGTCAAAACTCCCTAGGCGCAATTTCAGGAATTAAACGAAATTCAAAAAGCCTTGCTTCGATATCAAAAGCTGTCGGCCTGTCCTCCAGCAACAGAGTCTCCTCTGCGATGTCAATGGCCTCCTTTGAGTGTCGTGAACACCGAAGGTCGAAAACGTCGTCATCTGCAACAAGTCTTATATACTCCACCCCGTTCTTAAGACCCGATATTTCCGTCTGTATTCTATCCCAGGTGTCAAATATATTCAAATCTACTTTAAGCACCGGTGATAGATATAAAAATGGGTTGCTGTATAGAGACGCTTTCACGGGTTTTGAAGCTGTTACGTTGATCGCTTTCTTAATACGGACGTCCGACCGTAACCTTGCTCTATTGCTAGGTCGGGCTCTTGATGCCCAAAAGTTGTTTAGAGATGTTTGCTACGAGAATAGGTTGCGCGATACTAAAGAGGATGTTTATCAATTCACTGAGTCTTTTTACAATAACGGTGTTGGTGATAATAATAATGTTGACAATGACAATGACAATGACAATGAACCTGTAAATGTCAATCCTAATTTCAGTGCCCAATCTCCCTCTCATTCAAATTCCATCAAAAGTAAACATCGACTGAAAATGCGTCCAAAGTCAGACCCTACATTGCATATTAGTGAAGACACCAACCATGAAAATAATAATGTGTTGGTCGGTCGTTCCAGCTCTTCCTCTTCGGGTGCAACCACAACTACTGCAACAAGCATAACTTCAACCTCAACCTCCACAATAGCCTCTACAAAAAATGATGAAATAACAAAAATGAACACTTCTATAAATGCTACTTCAAATAATATTAATAATAATGTCAATGTAAACATAAATGGTGTTTTCACTTTATTGACCGATTGTTATTCTCCCACATGCACCAGTCATAATCTTTGTTATTCAATTTCATGTCCGAGGAGGCTAGAACAACAAGTCCGCTCAAGCCTGAAACCTTGTTCTTCTCTCTCTCGACATTCTATCCAAACAGCTTCTCCCGAAGATAATGATGATGAAGATGATGAAATTAATAATAAGCAATTATGGTCTTATACCGTTTCAAAAGAAACCCTTTCAAACGTTACAAGGGATGAACAAAAACGACAAGAAGCAATATTCGAATTAATCTACACTGAAAGAAATTTTGTAAAAGATCTGGAATATATACGGGATTTTTGGATCATACCATTACATCAATCAAAGATCATTCCTTTAAAGGAAAAAAATAAATTTATCAAATCTGTTTTTGGTGGCATATTGGATATTTGGAAAACAAATACAAATCTATTATCAGATTTATTAATTAGACAAAAACAATCTTCAATTGTTCCCCAAATCGGTGATATATTCTTGAAATATATTGATAATAATAAATTCAATCAATTTATAAAATATGGTTCCCAACAAGTTTTTGGAAAGTATGAATTTGAAAGACAAAAAAATTTAAATTTAAATTTTAAAAATTTCATAATTCAAACTGAAAATTTAAAAGAGTCTAAAAAATTAGATATTTATTCATATTTATCAAAACCAACTACAAGAGCTGCAAGATATTTATTATTATTAAAATCAATTAATAATAAAACAAATGATGTTAACCCAGATTTTAAAATTTTACCAATAATTATTACTAAATTTGAAGCTTTATTAAATAGAATAAATATCGAAACTGGGAATGCCTTTGATAGATTATCCTTATTATTATTAAAACAAAAATTATTTTTCAACCCGGGGGATGAATATGTCGATTTAAAGCTTGATGATTGTGAAAATAGAAAACTGTTATTTCATGGTATTCTAAGGAAGAAGAAAAATGCCTATAATTATCCAAACAATATGTATTATGCTTCTAATAATTATGCTCCAAATAATACCAATATTAATAATAGTGAAATAAATCATCAAGGTGATATCCATGTTTATTTATTTGATCATTATCTATTATTATTCAAAATAAAAAAAGTTAATATTAAATCTTCCCCTACAGCTATTGAACAATACAAAGTTTATCAATCTCCAATACCTTTAGAATTATTATACTTTAGTCAGAGTGAAGAATCACCAACGAATTCTCCCCTATCTCCCTCATTTCCAACTTTTCAAAACTCGAATTTAACAACAACCTCGACCATTAAAAATGGCATGAAAAGAGCAAGTACAACTACCTCAATGTTAGCAAGATCGTTACCTTCAAGATCAGATTCAATAAGTTCTTCAAACTCCTTAAAATTCCCCTTATCGTTCTTATATATTGGCAGAAAAGGTTTTGAAGTCACTTTGTATGCTCCAAATTCTCAAATTCAGAAATCTTTAGTTGAAAAAATCGAGGCGCAACAGAAAGTTTTAAGAGAAAAAAATGATATTTTTACTCTTTCTCCTCTATCTTCAACTTCTTTTTTTAATTCTTTAAACAAAATCAACTGTCTTGTACCGTGTGATGGCGGTAGAAAACTAATTTATGGAACAGATTATGGTGTTTTCATATCAAACGTTAAAAGGAATAAAAATTCAACTAATAATAGAATTGTCTCTGCCCCAATCAAAGTAATCAGTCAACCAAATATAACGCAATTGGAAGTTCTGGAGGAATATTCCATTTTATTGGTCTTATCTGATAAAAAATTATATTCCTATCCTTTAAACACAGTTCTCAATATTCAGAACTTCAATAGGTTTGAGGAAAATATCGTTTCTTCGGCCTCAAATTCTACAACGAAAAATTCATCAACCATTACTACTGCTTCTAGTTCTTCTTCAACAATTTTACAAGTTACATGCAGTAACATTAGTAAAAAAGGTAAAGAACTAATGTCCCACGTTTCATTTTTTAAAGTTGGTATATGCTGTTCCAAAATGATCGTATGTGCTGCGAAAAATGGCTCATCAAATCATTCAATAAAAGTATTCGAAGCAAACAATCCATTAGGTGACGGTAATAAAAAGAATTTTAGCAAGAAAAAATTCAAATCTGAAACAATCGAATTTAATTTTAACTCTGACCCTGTCTCAATATCAATCTTAAAAACAAAATTATGTATCGGTTGTACGAAAGGCTTTGAAATTATAAGTCTTGAAAAAAATAAAAAAAAGGAAACTTTATTAGAACCATCTGATGTAAATTTAAGCTTCGTTTTAAGAAGAGAAGGGTTACGACCGATTGCAATATATCGTGTTGGGAATGATTTCCTATTAAACTATACCGAATTCTCTTTCTTTATTGATAAAAATGGTAGAAGAGTTCAAAGGGATTGGATGATTAAATGGGAAGGCTTACCACAATCATTTGCCCTTTGGTTTCCTTACCTTATTGGGTTTGATAATAATATTGTTGAAATAAGAGATGTTAATACAGGTAAGCTACTAAGAGCAATAACCGGTGATAATATTAGAATGTTGCATGCAAGCTCTCAAGAAATTCTATATGCATATGAAGATGATAAAGGAATTGAGGTGGTTGCTTCAATGGATTTTTGGGGGAAATTACATTAGTACATTAAAAATATTAATTCATATAACTAATTATATAACCTTATATGATTTGATCTAATAATAATAAACCATAATAAAACAAAAACAAAACTAGTCGCCAACTTACCATTGACCAATATCTCCATAATTAGCGTGAACCTTTCAACTTTTGTTAGTATATAATACAGGCACAATTATTGATATTGATCATTTATCTTATAAACGTATTTTAATTAATCTTATTAATTGATTACCATTAGGCCCATTACACAAATTTAAAAGGATCACCGATACGAAATCCACGTAGGTACCGGTATGTAATCTGATATTAGCTAATTACGTCAGTATTCACGAATGGGCATATTTAAGTGGGCCTACTGATGTTTCCTGCTCTATTGGTTTTCTGTGTTTTTTAATTGAAATAAAATTACACAATTGCAATCCGTCGAATGAACTTAAATCAATACTTGCTGCCTGTAACTAAAAGGTATCACAATTGATTTGAAACTGTTTAAACAATCCTTGTACGTTAATATTAACGTGTTATAATTATAGTCGAATAGAATCCCTCAAACTCGAAACCTCATTTGGTTTTTCAATTGTAGTGTCTACATCTGTTATTAGTTAAACGAACTTAATTCTATAAATCATTTTGTAGTGATAAATGGAAGAGGTGGTGATTTTTCTGAATTATTGGAAAACTGTATATAATAATGAGTACTACATAAACCCTCGTTTAGCTAATAGCTATAGCCGCACAGTTATACCAGTTTAAAATGAGATTGAAACTTCTTACCGTTGGCGTTGTATCAGTTTGGGTCAATTGCGCAATAATATTATGACTTCAACAACCATAAAACCTCTTCAACTCAAGCTTCAAGTCCTCCCGTATTGGGCAGTCAACCAGAAAATCGTTCGCCTCTTTGGCGTAACCCGGTTCCAACAGGTACTTTAATATGGTAGCGGCAGGATACCAATATCCAACATTCTTCAAGGGACTATAAGGTCAGAATCCCTCTATTCAGGCAGTTGGTGTTATAATTAGTATAAGATAGTTTTTGCTGCACAATAAGTATGTACCATGCATACAACTCCATTTTATTCACCACCTGTCATTAATGTATCCATTCCAATCATACTAATCAGAGCATACCGGTAGCTTATTTAAATGTATTTTTAATTTTCTCATCCAAATATATATATCCGGATCCCCAAATATACACACCAAGTACAACCTGTATATTCTAGAAGACGGAGTGAAGGGGCTTCTCAACTACTGTACATGTACTTATATATAATTGAGTCATATTAAAATGATGATATTATTTGTTTTTGCTGCTGCCTAGCTCATTATCTCCAGATCACAAACCATTGTCAATAAGTAATATTACGTGATCATAAAAACTAATTATTGCCGTGATCATGGTACAAAATGAATACACAATTAATATCAAGAAAATCTGAAGGATCAAAAAACAATATTCAATAACTTAGCCGAATATGAATAACTCTTTCTAATGTCTATTACGTGTATTACGATATGATTTCACAACACTTCGTTCCTAACTTCCATGGTAACTTGTTGAAAAATAAGCATTTCACTAGTATAGACCAAAAACTTGATAAACTGAATTCTTTAAATAAAAGATACTTACTAATTTCAATAAGATCTTCCATAAATATATATATAGATTTGAGTTCTCCAGCACGACAATATACCAACTACTGATGGAGTTCATCGGTACATAAATATGCATATGCATATGGCCTTCATAACCATTTCTTACCCATTGAATCCTTAGATTAATTATAAATACGGAACGGGAGGTTTGGGAGAATGGTTGACGAGCTTGAACTTTATAAGCTCAACCTATATATAAAGTTTTTAAATTATGTATACCCATGAATGTGCCATTATCTATAGTGTATTACCGAATATTTAATCCACTATGTACCCTAAATTAAGTGGAATGACTGTAGCTGTCTACTTATACCCAACATCCAAAAGGATTTAATTTCAAATTGTTTGACTCGCCACATCACTTAAGCTTGTAGGAAATAGGTTGTGTATTCAAGATGATCAAGAGTATACTATATATCTTTCTTTTACAATCTTTTACAATCTTTTACAATATATAAGATTCAAAATCTTTGATGACACTAATACAGAAAACAAAACTTCTTAAAATATGATATTACATATGGATGGCTTTATAAAAGTCATAATTAAGTAAACTCTATATAGAATAGTCATATATGCTTAAACCTGGAACAACATAATGGCATTGAATGATTGAATATTGAATGATCAAGAATGAAATAAGCTAATGACTAGTAGTAATATGTACAATATTGTATTCACATTATAAATCTAATATTTAGATCAATTGGATGAGAAGAACTTAGTTGTGGTTTCTGATCATATTTACCAATTAATTTGTTCCTCATATTATTCAGTAAAGATATATAGCTTTGATTGGAATTTTCGGACAATACACTTATGAATGCAAAAGACATCGCACCAGTTGCTTTTCCATTAATTGAAGAATCTGCAGATGTTTGAGAATCCTTACACCCAGAAATTGAAATCACATCAGCGTGTGAAGATTTAGTCAGTAACTGTTTTTTTCTTGCATCATCACCAACTGCTGCTCTTTTAGCAAGTCCTGYRACRGTTGWTAWGACWCCGCCAAGATCACCTTTTTTATATGATTGTACAGCGCTCAATAGGCCATATCCTGTATCTTTTAACATATTTGGTTCTTTGACTAGACCTTTTGTTGAATAAACATATGGYARATCTAATGCGGTTCCAGAGTGACAACTGTCAAACAAAGTAGTGAGTCTAACTCCAGGCTGTAACGGACTAACCATATATTTGTGCATTAAATCATCAGTTATTGGACCATTTTGTTTGAAATCAAGAGGATAAATGACTTCATCATAACCATCATCTTCATCACCATCGGTATCTTCAGCTTGACCGCCGTGACCAGAAAAATGAAAAACTAAAGAGTCATTAGGTTGTGCATTATTGACGAGCCATTGCATTGCTCTAAGGATGTTTTGTTTTGTCGGCATTGCTCCAGAATTTCTTGTATCATCTGTCAATACGACCATATCAGCCTCTTTATAACCAAACGTTTTTACTAAGAAACGTTGTAAATTGTGCACATCATTAATACAACCATTTAGTTGATTTCTTTGGCCAATATAATTTATACCGATCAGTAAAGCTTTCTTTTTTCCCTGGCAGTTTGAGTATTGGTAATTATAATTTTTCGTATGACGACCAAACGATTGGGGAGCAGTAGGAGGAGCAGCATATTGTTGTTGTTGTTGTTGTTGTTGACCCGGATTTAACTGTTGTTGAAGAGCATTCTTTAAGAAACCACCAGCGAACCCACGACTCCTATGGTTATTGTTGTCGTTGTAAGACATTTTTATCTATGTTATAATTAAGAAGAAGGGATGGAGGGGGGAAAAGATCGATTTTATACTGGTTACCCTAGAAATAGCAGAGTTACAGTTTGGGAAATATTTATGAGCCGCCGGATCTGCATTTCCGGGCATCGTTCCGGGTGTATCGTATAATGGTCTTTATTGTAAATATAAAAGCTCCCTTTTTTCCTCCACAAAAATATATATATAAATATAAACGTATACACCATACACAACAATGGATCGCCATACTAATCAATCACAACCTAAATCTAGAGGCCTCTTCGGCAACCTGGTTATGGGAGTTGTTCAGGCTCGACTATCCCAATCACAAACCCAAAATAGTCCCAACTCGAACTCGAACTCTAACCCGAACTCTCAATATCAATATAACAATTATCCTCCTCCAACTGCCCCTCCTACTGCTCCCCAATCGTTTGGTCGTCATACGAAAAATTATAATTACCAATACTCAAACTGCCAGGGAAAAAAGAAAGCTTTACTGATCGGTATAAATTATATTGGCCAAAGAAATCAACTAAATGGTTGTATTAATGATGTGCACAATTTACAACGTTTCTTAGTAAAAACGTTTGGTTATAAAGAGGCTGATATGGTCGTATTGACAGATGATACAAGAAATTCTGGAGCAATGCCGACAAAACAAAACATCCTTAGAGCAATGCAATGGCTCGTCAATAATGCACAACCTAATGACTCTTTAGTTTTTCATTTTTCTGGTCACGGCGGTCAAGCTGAAGATACCGATGGTGATGAAGATGATGGTTATGATGAAGTCATTTATCCTCTTGATTTCAGACAAAATGGTCCAATTATCGATGATATGATGCATGATATTATGGTCAGACCATTACAGCCTGGTGTTAGATTAACAGCTCTATTCGATAGTTGTCACTCTGGAACCGCATTAGATYTRCCATATGTTTATTCAACAAAAGGTCTAGTCAAAGAACCAAATATGTTAAAAGATACAGGATATGGCCTATTGAGCGCTGTACAATCATATAAAAAAGGTGATCTTGGCGGWGTCWTAWCAACYGTYRCAGGACTTGCTAAAAGAGCAGCAGTTGGTGATGATGCAAGAAAAAAACAGTTACTGACTAAATCTTCACACGCTGATGTGATTTCAATTTCTGGGTGTAAGGATTCTCAAACATCTGCAGATTCTTCAATTAATGGAAAAGCAACTGGTGCGATGTCTTTTGCATTCATAAGTGTATTGTCCGAAAATTCCAATCAAAGCTATATATCTTTACTGAATAATATGAGGAACAAATTAATTGGTAAATATGATCAGAAACCACAACTAAGTTCTTCTCATCCAATTGATCTAAATATTAAGTTTTTAATGTAGAGCAATGACTATAAAGTTATTATTTTGGGGGCCCAGAAAGAGAAATATTTATGATTTCTACTTATGCATATTTATTAAATATATAATCTAGTGTTTTTTTTGCTTTAGCTATGAGTATAAGTTATATATTTTAACGTTATATATTATTGTAACAAATAGGCCAAGAGTAACTTAATTGGGCTTAACGTTTTTCTAAAATTTCGTGCACATAGACAAAATAATTCGCCACATACACCGGTATAATCATATACACCAGCGGTCCTGTACCATACTAGAGATAATGTATGACTTAGTTCTATAAAAAGGCAGAAATAACATATCTAACAAGGTGTAGGGAGAACGTGTTTCACACTACATGTAATTAACGAATTGGGCGGCTTATCTTATTGCAAGTATTGGTGAATTTCTATAGTCTCACACCAAAGAAAAATGCACCAGAATTAGTGACTTCATGATCATGGCAGTGCAATGGCTAAGCTCCCTTTGTGTAGCGTTATAATTAACTATTATACGTGCGGTTTCGATCTCGGCATTTTCAGGGCTGAGTTGACACCCGAAACCAAAAGCAGCACCTCCGAACACTCGTAATAGTATATACGGTATACTGATAGGTTGGTTTTCACAGTCATGAAGTGAAAATTATGGAACTTCCAAGCGTAAATATTGACTTGTTACTATACATAAATAGGCAGTACAGCTACCCTACTATGGTATATTATTACATAATCAACAAAAATATCCAGATGCCGAAACCAAAAAGAACCTAGGATTGCCAAAATCTCTGGTTTGAAACCAAGTTTCGGTAATGGTTTCGCATGCATATAATGTAGCTATAGTATGTACTACTATGTGTTACATCAAGAATGAATACATAGCAAAATGGATACTTCAGGATATACCGGTAGTTCAAAACCTTTTCAAATTTATAAAGATACGAAACCATAAAATTGGTAAAGCAAGCACTTTAAGACTCCAGCTATATGGCTCCAATGTTTCCATTTAGTGCAATGATCATGCTAAATTTGTCGGTACGAATTTCCTCACGGCGTAGAGATTTCTCGGAGCCAACTAAGATACTATGTATATTTGATCCTTATAATTATGTCGCCGGTGATTTATTTTAATGAATCTGGGACTTTTGTTACGGCTAGAAATCCTAGGATGAGTGATAATCTTCTTCATCAGATACATTGTCTTCATCTCAGCTTGCATTGGGACAACGAAACACTTCAAGGATCTCAAAGGCAACCTTGAACAACAATCACAGACTGTTTGTGACACACACTTTTTTGTCCTTAATTCCATTTGAGGGCCGAGCATTAAATTTATTTGTCTCGGACTTTTGTTGAGATAAAATTTGTATGTTTGTAATATTCATTGATAGGAGCGGAGTAAATTGTTTCTTTCCGCCAAGATACAACAGAATTTGCAAGTCCATAAAACAGTTCAGGCGAAACATAAGGGCATCTAACTTCTACATAGCAGTTTCGGTTTCAAGAAATCCCTATTGGGAAGACGAACAATTTGGCTGAGCAATGAGCATGCTAATCAATTACAAAAGGAAATAGTCACACAAAAGTCGATTGGAAGTTTATAATGACAAGCAGTTGCAACGTATGGAATTATCTGGCACATACGAGCTGAATTGCCTGTTATATCTTGCAAATTGTGCAATTAAATGTCATGATAGTATTTTGCAATTGTATAAGTATTAATTGTACCTCACTTCTTGTTTCATGATTATGACCACTTTTCAAAGAATGTGATGTAAAACAATTGAAATTAAAGATATCGATAGTTGAGCGACCTATCATATAACGATTTTAGTTTGCAATTTGTAACTAAGTTCTATAAGATCTTGTATATGTTTTTATCGTTTAAATCCAACCAATTATAAGAGACATGGCAAAATTAATCATGATGGTAGTTATAGGTGATGTGATTATTTGTATATATTAATATTACTTTTACTTAATAAATCTATAGCTATAATTTAAATCTTCTGTTGTTTGATGCAAGTACCAATTATACCAGTACTATCACAATTATAGTTACCAATTAACGGTGCCATCAACATATTAACTGTCTCAAATGTAATCAAATAGTGCTAATAAAGTGTTGATCGATATTGACTCAATATATATTATACATTATATAAGTTATATATCAAATACCGTTAACATGATCCGAAATACAGGGTTTATAAGTTTATGAAACGACCAATTACTGAGATAGTACATCTTATTGTGTCAACAACTAATATTATAATATATTTATAGAATGTCGATGCCTGGTCTACGGTCTACTAGAGTATATAAGTAACTTATATATGTCATATGTAGTAGTTAACGAAGACATTGGTAGATATATGCTGTTTATAAAAAATATTTTTCTTGGTATATTAATAAAGAATGCCACTGCCTCTTTTCCCCCCAAATCTCTTAGATTTTATGCACAAAGTTATATATAAATCATAAAATAATTATAAATTGTTAAAATTTACTTCAACCAATATATATATCCCCGAGATGTCAACTTATATCAGCCATAATACTAGCTATGAAAATCAAAGAAGATCAAAAAATGGAGTAATTAGAAATTATGTCGCAACTCAAATACAGTATAAAATTGGGACGTCAGTATCAAATGAGCAGTCCCAGCAACAAAATCTGCAACAGAGGCAGAAACGGCGGCATGAGTGCACTTCTGCCAGCACTCAATTACCATACCGAGTTTCAAGCAGTCCATCTTCTAGCAACGAAAATCGTTATCTGTACTCAAACTGTAGAGGGAAGAAAAAGGCACTTTTAATTGGAATAAACTATTTTGGACAGAGAAACCAACTGAGAGGCTGCATTAATGATGTGAGAAGATTACAAAACTTTTTAATTGGAGTTTATGGATATAAACCACAGGATATGGTTGTATTAACTGATGATTCAAGAGATCCAATTTCCTTGCCAACAAAATCAAACATTATTAGAGGAATGAAATGGTTAGTAAATAATGCTCAACCGAACGATTCTTTGGTATTCCATTTCTCCGGCCATGGCGGTCAAACGATAGATCATGATGGCGACGAAGTAGATGGCTATGATGAAGTTATTTATCCCGTTGATTTTAGAAAAAGAGGTCATATAGTTGATGATAGAATGCATGATATTATGGTTAAGCCATTAAGACCTGGTGTTAAATTGACTGCAATTTTTGATTGTTGTCACTCAGGAACTGTTCTAGATCTGCCATATGTTTACTCTACAAAAGGTACCATTAAAGAATCCAATTTACTTAAGGATAGTACAAGTGAAATATTAAATGCTGTACAGAGTTATAATAAAGGAGACATCAACCGAGCGCTTAATACGATGTCCGGGGTTGCAAGAAGAGTTAACATTAATATTGGTGACAATGTCAGACAAAGACAAATATTAATGAAGTCATCAAATGCTGATGTTATTTCAATATCCGGCTGTAAAGATTCTCAAACTTCTGCTGATGCAACATCAAGAAGTGGATCGACCGGTGTAATGTCACATGCCTTTATAAGTGTTTTATCTGAGAATCGAAATCAAACTTATATTAGTCTATTGAAAAACATGAGGAAAAAATTAAAAGAGAAATATTCTCAAAAGCCTCAACTAAGCTCATCACATCCTATCGATCTTAATCTTAAATTTTTATTATAAATGAAAATTCCTATTAAATAGTTTATATATTATATACATTATAATGGTCTTTAATGTTACTTTCTCTTATGTTTTGCAAATGTGGAGGTTTGAGCGTTTGGAATTCCTAAAAATAAGTCATGATCAGTCATAAAAATTTCTTTTTTAATCCGTACTACATATGAAATTCAGCTGATCACAATCGTAATCGCAAGCTGCTTGGTCATAGCTAGCTATTAGTATAATTATTAGGAGAGAATCCGAGAGATATTACTATCAGAGTGAAGCTTGAAAATGATGGCAAAACTTCAACTACATATATTGTCATATGCTATGGATAGCATTACTCAAGCTTGGAAGTAACTCTCATAATTAAGCCCTAAGCTCAAAGTCATTAAATAAATCAATATTAATATTAGATACTCAAATTAACTATAGAAACAAAATCAGATAAATATCATAGAGCTTCCAACCCACTGATTAAATCATCCATAGATCTTCCATCATTCTGCCAATTCCATTTAGTGCCAATTCCACCATATGACGACTGATTTGATTTAAGTAAGTCACTTGTAGGATCATAAGGTATAGGATTCATCAGAGTTGATCCAGTCCAACATTTACATTCATCAAAAGCAGTTGTAATGGCGTTATCATCAACATCAAACAATGACATATCATCCATATTTGAATCCCCTAAGAGATACCGATACATAGTTTCAATGATTTTAAGATACTCCCGTGAAGGATCAAATCTCCCGATAAGATCTGGACTTAGTGGATTTGTTAAATACCGTGCAACGTAAGGGTGATAAATATCAACAACTTTCATAAGTTCAGTAGGAAACTTGTCAAAACAGCAGTATATTCCATACCACGTTAGATAGCCATTTCCCATTAAGTCTTCATACGACCCTGGGATTTGCTCTATCAGTTGCATCCATTCACGTTTATTAGAAGGGTTTATCGTTGTAAAAAGATCGAAGAAATTCAGCTTTATCTCTGGTGGGCAATATGGCCGTAATAAAATGAGTGCCTCTTGTTTTAAACTCGACCAATCACCTTTTTGATATGATTCCCATCCTTTGATCTCTGCGTATATTTCTGAAGGAAGAGTGACTGATAGAGTATTACACATAGCTCTAACTATCTTGTTACTATCTCCATTTGATCCATAATGATAGTTGAAATAGCATTCATATTCCTGAAAGAACTCGGTTGGATCTGATCCAACTCTGTATTTTGGCAAATCAAACATACTTTGTTTTTGAGGCTAAAAAGAATTAAGAATTGAAAAAAAAGCTTAGCAGTTTTAAATAGTAAGCTACTTGGTAAGAATCTCGTGCAACGTGTGCCTTTATTTCAGGGGTTGGGTAGATCATTTCATTTAGTTTTGTCATTCCACCTCCCACATCGGTATCGATCCTCATCTTTATTTGAAAACTACGTTATATAGTATATACACAATGCAATATAAAATATTTATACATATATCATGAAGTAAAATAAATCATCAATATATTATTATTTATACATCTATATATAACTTTTGATTTACTCTATCAGTAAAAATAAACGAAGATGGCTGATAATAAAACATCAATTAAAATATGATGGCCAATCCAAGATGCAACATATAACAATTTTGGTGAAAAAACACTCCAAACAAATAAATGATGTCTTAAAGAATAACAAGATAACACCATTGCAAAAGTTGTAAATAAATAAAAAAGTAAACTAGTATAAATTTTAGTTGTTAATATTTCCCATTTTTGATTTTTTGCAATTGATTGTCTTGATGATAATAAATTTGAATCAAGAAGTAAAATAATACATGATAATGACCAATAAATTGGACCTGTCCAATTACTTATAAATGTTAAGATTCCAACTATGAATATATTATACTCTTCAACTCCATTATAAGCGTTCGATAAATCAACAGTTGCTAATGTATTAGTACTACCCATGAAAAAGAACGAAACATTTTGTAAAATTAATGTCAAAAAGGTGATTAAAATAATAATTCTTTTTTGTTGTAAATTTGATAATTTAATTGGAATTTCTTCACCATTTTTAATAATTAAAAACGATGATAAATATTTTTTAAATGCATTTTGAAAAATAGATTTTAAAATTGAAAATATTCCAAATAATGGTATATTTTTTATATCTGATTGTGTTAATAAAACAATTGTTATTAAATTTAATAAATCATTTAATAATGTTTTCTTTGTTTCTTTTTTCCAAATTGAAAAAAATATTCTTGTTATTATACTTATGAGTGATAATCTAAGTACTAATTTTCCATGTGCAATTAATAATGAATCTAATGGTCCATTAATTGGTAAAAATACATCAAGGAAACTTAATAACCAATTGGGTAAAGTTTCTCCAGATGCTAGAGTATAGATCATTTTAAAAACAAGTGACATAAATGGTAATAAAAATGAAATTAAAAATGAAATCAATGAACCAATCATTGAAAATCCTCCTGTCCAAATATCAATACCAAATTTAGAATAGGTTAAAATAATTAATAACCACAATAAACTTGAATTTTCGGTTAATGATAGAAGAGATGATATGGACACTCCAAAATTATATTTTTGACCAGTTGTATTCCAACCTTTTATTAATCGTATACATATTAGAGATAGAATAAGATATTGTAAACCATCACCTTTTTTATGAGCAATAATTATATAACCAATGGTTGATATGATTGTTGCATACAAATACCAAATATGATGTTCCTCTTCAATCAAACTACTTCCATTCAAACTTGCAGCATATAATATAACCGGTGTTAAATATGATATAAGTGAAATTAAATCATTAACATGAATAATAAAAGATATCAAGGAGATCAATAAGCCTAAACCAATTAAAACGAATCCAATATACATTTCATCATATCCATAATTACTTGCAGATTGTGTTAAATTCTTTTGAGTAATTTTTAAAAATTTATAAATTGTTTCTTTATTTGGATTTTCTTCTAAATTTGACCAAAGACAATCAACAGAGTCATCATTTTGAGAACAATAAGATTTTGATAATGATCTACCTAATGAAGCTTCAACAATAATTTTTAATTGTAAAGCATTTTGTAATAAAATTTCTAGTTGATCTTTTTTATTCCATAATGGTAAAAACTTATCAATAATTACACCAAGACTATTTTTTGGGATTGGGAAATTAAATAAAGAGGCAATTGTAGCAGCAACATCAATAGCATCTATTCTTTCATAATAGTTATAAGAATCGGTCCATTTTAAAGGAGACTTACGTCTTGAATTTGCAATGTTTAAATGATTTAAAAATGGAGATACGAATAATAAAGCAGCGGAAGTTTCACCTAATGATGAACCACCATGATTTCCAACATCATTCATACCATGATCACCAATAATGACCATTAAAGTTTTCTCATCATTAAAATTCAATGGAGAAGAAATTTCGGAATAAATTCTTTTAATAATACTATCCATTTCAGCTTGTTTTTTAGGCATAAATGGACTATTTGGACCAGATTTATGACCAATATGATCAAGGCCCAAATAATGTAAAATTAATACATCCCATTCATTCGAATTTGTTAATTCATGATCTAAATGTCTTGTGACATTATTATCAACTTCTGTGAAATCAGAAACAAAAAAACTTGAAGTACCATCAACTTTATTGAAAAAATTAGGAAAGAGTTTTAACCAGGTGTCATCGCCAAACATGTGAATTTTTGAATTTTTGTAGAATTTAAATTGCGATAACCAAGAATCTTGATGGGATATCGAAGAGCCGGATTCAGAATCCGCTATATTTAAAATTGCATCCAAAAAGCTTGGTGTTGTTCCGGTTGTTAAACCTTTCAGTCTAGGTAAAGTTACCGTTGGTGGTGTTGAGTGCGCGGTAAAGCCAATGGCATTTCCAGATTCAATCAAGCTATGAACAAAAGACATTGAAGATTTGTCGGAAAACATGAAATCACTTCTCATTGCATCGACAACCATAAATACAAGTTTATCAAACTTTTGTTCATTGATTACAGCCCCATTGGGGTTTAATAGATCATGGTGATAAAATTCACCTTTTCCTGGTAATACTGTTTTCCTCGGAAAAAAACCTTTTGCAAAGAAGAGTAGCCCCAGGAACTGAAGAAGAAGTATTATAAATATGTGCCATTTTGGCGATATGGACATGGTGGAGGAGAATGAAGAAGGTTAGGTGTTTGGGAGTATTAATATTATTATAAGATCTTTATATTATAAAAATAAATGTATGTATGATATATGGATATTTACTGCAACAACTCATCTCTATAATGCCTTTGAGCATTGATAAATTTGGCCTCCCGTTTTCGTTCAATATTCTGCTGTTTGGTCATTTCTTTCCAGACAAGCTTCTGGGCACGTTGTTGTTGTGCATCCACCGTTGTGACCATCCTCCGGTTTTCACTCGCGGCAACTGTTAAAGCGCTTTCCTTAGGAACAACTTCTGGTTTAAGAGACTGTTTGTAGTATTTGGCCATAGAACGATGTCCAAGTTTATAACCAGAGGGAAGTGTCAACTCAAGACCACTCGCATCAATATAGGCATCCTCGTAGTCACCATCAACATCAACATCAGCATCATCCGTATCACTGGGGTTTGTTTCATCTTCATCCTCATCCTCACTCAAGTCCTCCCATCCTTCTTCATTCACATCGGCGTCTGCGTCTGCTTCCACATCATAACTGGACGTAAAATCATAAAAATCTGCAATCTCCATCTTTGCATCCATAGATTCATATGGTATCCGACAGTGTCTCTTGGACTGCATATGTGCCCTAACCGCTTCCATACTTCTTCCTTCAAAGTTACAAGCCAAACACATGTTACCAATAGATATCTTCTCTCCAAGATACTTAAGAAGACCTTCTAAATCTACCAGATATTTCTTTTCGGGGATATATAATCCATGCTGGTTAAACATATGATCTGAAGTTTTATCAACCGCCGGGAAGGTCTTTTTGCAAAATAAACATGAAGTAGCCGATAATTCAACACCTTTTGATAACTTCTTTTGTATTTGTTTCTCAATAATTTCTTCTTCTGTCAATTTCTCGTTTTCTTTTTCCCGTTCTTCCAGTCTTTGTTGTTTCTTCAATTTCTTATTCAGTTTCTTTTCAGCAATCGGATCACTTGGTTTATTTGCTAAAGCTTGAACTTTTGTCTCAAAAACATGCTGAGTAATTGGGGGTAAAGATGCTACCCGTCGCTTTAGGTTATATCTGTGCCAATCTGTTCGCATGTGATCTCTTTGTGCATCAGGAGCTTCGAACTGAAGCATGCAAGTATTACAAGTAAATGTCATTTTCCCAGAATGAAATAGTGAAAAGATATGAAAATAGTATTATAAATTTAAAAATAAATGAGGGTCGAAAAAAATCTTTTTTGATGTCTATTGTGGATCACATGACCGGGTGTTCTGTTGTTAATTTTGTCAATATTGATTTCACTCATCTCATCAAATAAAACAGAACAAACATGTCAGATATTTTTGGCGAATCGTTAAAAAAACAACGGATTTTTGAAGTTCAGGAGATTTCTGGATTAAAACATCCTCTTTCTTCTCAAATAACTAGAAATAAAATTGCTGTGAGATGTGGAACCGAAGTGTTTTTTGCCATCGGAAATATCATTAGATGTTCTGAGATCTCCTCCTCAAATTTTGGCTATAAAGTATGTTTTTCCATTTCCATTCAATTCTTTTTTATTTTAATACTAATATATTTACATTTAGACTTTAAATTTACCTCTTGTCCAATTTGATATTAAAACAATTGAGGTGAATTCCTCTGGTACTCTTTTGGCTATGGTCGGTGAACAAAAAGTAGTTATATCTGTTCTCCCTCCACCTGGTTTTATGGATAATGAAGAAGATTCAGTATCTACAAGATGTTTTGAAATTGGTGCTTTATATTCAAATTTAAGTGTTTTAAAAGTTCTATGGAATGAATTGGGTAAACAAGATGCAAGTTTAGTTGTTTTAACATCAGATACTATCATTAGATCATATGATTTAACAATTAGTTTTGAGCAACCTGAACTTGAATATAATCTTTCAAATCCTTCTCCAAAAGGTAATGGAACTGGAGGAAGGAAATTAGGTCTTTCTAAAACAAATGTTGAAGATCCAGTATCAATGTGTTTTGGATCTAGTACTGAAATCCATGGTAAATTGACTCTTTATATTTATTCCAAAGATGGTGATGTTTTTGCCTTATATCCCTTTTCACCTAGACATATTTCTGTTACAGATTTAGAAATTAATCAATTATTTGATGAAGCTGCATTGCTTCTTAATAGTCAATCACAAGAAGATAGTTTATCTCCACACAAAAAATCTCGCTATGTTTCTCAATTAAGTTGGGTATCTGATATATGGAAACAAAGATTAAATGCTCAAAAAGAATATAGAGCTGATCAATATGGACATTCATCTGGAGAATTGTTTTTAATTAATACTTCAAATTATACACAACCTTCTATACAAGGTCCATTTTCTTTAATTCCTTTCCCTGATGCTTTATATGAAGGTGAAGGATGTGATATTATATCTGTTGATACTGAAAATTTTGGTACTTTAGTAACTTCAAATTCAGTTGGTAGAATCACAATTATGTTACAAGATATTCCTTTAGTTATGAAATGGGAAAATGAATTTAATAAATATTATGATGAAAATGAAGATGAATATGATAGTGATACTGATAAATATGAAGATGCAGAATCAACAAGTTTTGAAGAATCAACTGTTGATCCATTAAAACCATCATTATCAGTTGTTGAATCTAAACAAATTTCTAGAAATAATAATTCATCTTTTACACTTTATAAATTTAAAAGTTTATCATATAACTTTTTTGCCTTTAATGATAAAGAAGTAATTAAATTTGATATATCTGAATGGGTTAATAAATTTAATAATGAAATTATTAATGATGATAATGATGATATTCAAATTGATATTGCATTTAATAAAATTGATTCAAAGATTAATTTATCTTCAAATAATAGATCAAATAATATTTTGGGTTTATGTCTTATTGATAATTTAGCTGAAAATAGAAGTTATATTACAATTATTGAACCTGGTAAGAAAATTATCACTGAGATAGAATCAGAATCACAAACAAAATCGCAATCACAGTTACAATCACAAATATCATCAATTAATAATTTTAATAATAATAATTCATCAAATTTTAAACAATATGTTACTTTATTGGATACACCAAGTATTGAAATTAAAGATATTTTAAAAAGTATTAAAGTCGATTTTAATTTAAATCCAAATTTATTATCAAAAGATTTAATTTCGAAAAATAAAGATACAACATTAGCAGAAGATGAAAATATGGCAACATTAAAAGCACTTGAAAATATAAGCGAATTAGTAATGTTTGAAGTTGCAAAAATTCAAAGAGCTGGTTTATCATTACAACAAAGAATTACTATACAACAAAGTGAATTATTTAGACAATTAACAAAAATTAATGATTTTAAAAATCGATTAAAAAAAATTGATGATGATTTAAAAGACACAAATGAATTTGATAAAATCAATGAAAGAAATTTAAAATTTTCTGAAAGATTATCAAATTTATCTGATCGTTTAGCTAAAAAAGAAAATTTACCAATCAGTAATGCTGAAAGAGAATGGTTTAAGGAATTAAGACGTATAAGAAATTCAATTGAAGATCCAAACAAAGGCTTGAAGAAAAGGGTATCTAATATTAATGAACAATTGACATATTTAAAATCAACTACCCACAGTTTGGCCGGTAATAAATCATCACCATCAAAAAATATTAGCATTGGAGAAGAAGGTGAAATTGCTACATTGAAAAGAATGTTATATGAGGAATCTAAGATTGTTAAACATGCACAAAGATCTTTAGAAAATACGTTAGCTGCTTTTGAGAAGACAAGTTTAAATTAATTGAATTAACTATTATTTATGAGAATTTTTTTTTAATATACTTATCTAATTGTAAGGATATTTGGTACATATATATTATTAAGGTGAATTCGATTCAGGTACCTAGCGAATTACTTAACTGTTGGAGAGTTTTCAAGCCAAGTGACGAATCCAAATGCCCACAATTGAGTGGTATACACCTAATTTGATTTCTGTAGTAAATTATTACAAGAAATAAATTGAATAACGGAACAATATAATAATCTCATATTGATAATTAACTGATTGACCAACTATTAACAGACGAATTTTCTTAAACTTTCTGGAAATCATTCTCCCTTTAAATTTAAATTCTACATAACTTTTATAACTATTTATAGTCCTTATCTCACAAGTCTATATCTTATCTTGCCATATCTTATCTCATCATTTCATATCTTATTTCTTTGTTGGAATGATCGCTTTAGGTTTCCTGTTTTAACTCTAGCTGTCTATGCAACACTCACCTCGTTGTAAAGTACTGTACAGGAACCTAAAGGATATTATTCGTTTTCCTGGCAGAGCAGGTAAATCTAAAGAACACTCCACGAAACATCCTCGAAAGGAAGGTCTCTCTTAGTAACGTTAACGTTAACTGGAGAAAAAAAGACTCTACAACAGATTGAGAGTGGTCACTACGACTCACTAGGATATGTGTTAATTAGTTTATTCATTACTTAATTTGCAAAAAAAATTGATGATTGTATTAAAAATTTGGGTTGGATGGTTTAAACCCTTTTCCTGTACAACCTGATCTGAACTTTGAAGTGACCCCATAAGATTTTATATCATTATTTTATCGCATCGAATATAAAACTGTATATGCATTTATCATGTTTCATAAATTTTAAAAATCCGTAACTCTACCATTGAAAGAATAATCACCATGTCTTAATGGATCTTGTTTGGGTCCTCCGACTTCGCCAGTTTTAGGGTTAACATCTCCTTCAAATTCCGGAATTGTCTTATTATAAGCAGGATGAAATAGACCAATATCATTTTTATCCAAAATATCTTCATTGCTAAGATCATTCTTATGACCTTCTGATTTGAGTTCTGCGTTATATTCATCAATAACACTTTGGCTATTTACTATTTGTTGTAGTCTTTCAAACTCCTTTTGATATTTTTCTTCAAGTCTTGGAGGACCCGGCTTTGGATCGAACGAAATGCGACGCACTTGACCCATGCGAGTGACAAGCAATGTAGAAGGACGGACTATTCTGGAAAGCATTTTGTATATATATAAAATATAAGTAAGTATAAAATATAATACAAGGAACAAATTAACCTTTCAGAGAGTGGTGGATCAGAGTAAAATAATTAATTACTAAGCAGTAACCACGTGCGATTATTTGATCTATAAGCATTATGAAGTATAAAAGATAAGAAAAGTATGACTCTTTCTTTCCCCTGTTTTATGTCAAAAGTATTCCAATCATTATATAAACCAAGGAATCTTTTCAAACTCAATTTCTTTTCAACTTCCAACTTCAATCAAAATACCAATTGGAAAATGACATTTCAAGAACTTCCGGCTGCCGCAGATCGCTTTTCATCAACTACTAAAGATGTTTGGTCCCTTATCAATGAAACGGCTCATGAAGCCGAAGTAGAAACGGGTAAACCAGTTGTTAATCTCGGACAAGGTTTTTTCTCATATAGTCCCCCGGATTTTGCGATTAAAGCTGCTAAAGCAGCTCTTGATATTCCTTCATGTAATCAATATTCTCATACAAAAGGTAGACCATCTTTATTAAAAGCTTTATCAGACGCTTATTCTCCATTATTTGGTAGAAAAATAGATATAAGTGAAATTTTAGTTACTGCTGGTGCAAATGAAGGAATGTATGCAGCGTTTACAGCATTTTTAAATCCTGGTGATGAAGTTATTGTTTTTGAACCATTTTTTGATCAATATATTTCAAATATTGAATTACCTGGTGGAAAAGTTGTTTATGTACCATTATTACCACCAAGTGATTTTAATGTTCGAACAGTTAAAGGATCTGAATGGAAGATTGATTTTAATGTATTGGAAAATGCTATAACTCCAAAGACAAAAATGATTGTTTTAAATACTCCTCATAATCCAGTTGGTAAAGTTTTCACTAAAGATGAATTATTAAAAATTGGTGATTTAGCCATAAAAAATAATATACTTATTTTATCTGATGAAGTTTATGAAAGATTATTTTATACTCCTTTTACACGTATTGCAACTTTAAGTCCTGAATTAGAAAGATTAACAATAACTGTTGGATCAGCCGGTAAGACTTTTGCAGCAACTGGTTGGAGAGTTGGTTGGTTAATTGGACATCCAGATTTAATTAAATATGCTGGTTTAGCACATACAAGAATTTGTTTTACAACAAATAGTCCCTTATCTGAAGCAACTGCTACTGCATTAAATGAAGCTGCTCATAATAGTTATTATGATGATACAGTTGTTGCTTTTAAAAAGAAATATAAAATTTTAAATAAAGTATGGGAAGAATTAAATTTACCATATACAATAGCAGAAGGAGGATATTTTGTACTTGTTAATTTTGCAAAAGTTAAAATTCCAGAAGGTTATAAATTTCCCGAATCGATTAAAGGAAGAGCAAGAGATTTCCAATTAGCTTATTGGTTGATTAGAGAAATCGGAGTTGTTGCTATACCACCAACTGAATTTTATATACCTGAACATGAACATATTGCTCAAGATTGTCTACGATTTGCTGTATGTAAAGATGATTCAATGCTGGAGGAAGCTGCTGTTAAATTATTAGAATTGAAGAAGTATATCAAGAATTAAATGTATAAGTATTTTATACCTAAATAGATCAAAATATAGAGTTTACTAGTGTACCTATAATTATAAACTATACCGTAAACGTTCTCACCACAACATTGTTCTGTTGCACCACAAATTACAAATTTAACAGTTACAAAGATAAATTACTATAAATTTCATCCTGATAATTTACTTAATTTCACTATTCTGATAATCTTTGTTCAATATTTTCCCTTTGTAACTACTTCTTCTACCGGTATGGTGTTTTAGCGCATGTGTGTTTCCTTCTCTTGGATTGTCTGAATTAAACTTCAATTAGTTTTAAATGACTTTCGAGAACTGTGGTCGAAATATGAGATAATAAATCTTTCTGGGTCCTCTTGTTGTAATTTGTCCAATCACGTAATTCATCATCAGCTATTCCATATGTTTATTAAATGAGGAATCAGTTCGCCATGACGCTTTCCGCTACCTTTAGTGGAATAACTTTTTTTCCAACTTTTCATATATATTCCAATTAAATTATAAAACTAGAAACTATATAAATGCTGAGGAAATCTATAGTGGAATAAAAACCTCTCTTTTTCTATTCTTCTTATTTTTGTGTATTCTTGACACTCTTCTTTCTTCTCCTTCTTATGAACCTAGACCACCTTAAAAGTAATTTTTATTATTATTAGATTTACAGTACCTCTTCCTAATCACAAAACCAAATTAATATATTTGTGGTTTTTTAAAAAATGGGACTTTTGTATTCTGATGATTGAGGGTTTCGTGTTTGGGGGTAGTCCAGAATTTATATATAAATTTTCTCGATTCTCAAAATACACTAAGATAACCCCTTTAAGAAAACTTCTACGTTATTCTTTGATCATAGAGGTATTATATGATATTAAGACAGTAGCCTCAAAATAATCGTGGGATAATGAAAATTCAATGAATAGATCTAACGAGCGCTAAATTTTAAAAAAAATTTCATACCATAGATAAAATTACAGAGAATATATTTAACACAAATACTATCAGAATAATGAGATTATATAATATTACTTGCTGTCAATAATTTATATTTATTGTTGGGTTTGTAATTCGTGGTTACAACAAAACAATGTTGTGGTATCCAAATGCTATAAGGTATATTATACTTCGTCTAACGACGTGACTATACGGTACAAACAATTACAATTGCAATGAATAATAGCTATATCATAGTACGTTTATTTAGAACTAATAATATATAAATTGCCAAAAAAAAAAAAAAAAAAAAGATCATTTGATTCTATCAAAGAAAAAGAATGAATAAAAATGGAAAAAAAATATGCTTGTTTTGTAAAGAATGCCAAAATATATTGAAGTGAAAAAAAAAAAAAAATGAAAAAAAAAAATGAAAACAGAGGTAAAATAAAGATGAATTTTTTTTTTTTTTTTTTTTCCTTTTAAATATAAATGCATAAAAACGAAATTTGAAAATTTTGGATACCCACTCGTTGATAATGATGATTTATGCTAATTTTTTATTTTATTTTAGAGTTTAACCAAAAAAAATTAAATTCATTGCAGATGATATTCGAACAACTTCATCTTGATTTTCATCACCTGATTGAATAGATCTAATTGTACTTAAACATTGACGAAATTGAGCAATGGTGATTTTCCAAGTTTCTAAATCCTGTACGGTATAAAGTTCTCGATATAAATTATCAGCTAAAAATGAGAGTTAGTTAAGTAATTGGAAAGAAAGATAAGAATGGTGATGATACATACACATAGAATAACGATGAAATAATGGAATAACAACATTATCCCTAAAACTAGCCAATATAAGTCGTGAAGTTGAAAGTTCTTCGGTTATATCATTCCAATAATCAAGATTTTGATCACAGAAATCTTGTTCTAATGGTAAAAATATAGCTTCAAGATAAGAAAATATTTCAATTCTAAAAAAATTCCAACAGCTTACAATTTGAGAAATAAAACCATTTTGTTTTGGTTTATACTTAATTGTTTTTAAATCAGATAATGAAGATAATTTATAATTAAATTTTTGTTGTTGATCTTTATCAGATTGTATAAAAGAATCAATATTTGAAAACCCAATTCTTAAAAATTCTTGAAATTCATGTAATAAATTTGAAGGAGGGATATTTAATTGTTGTTTAAATTGTAAATGCATTTTAACCAAATTATTTAAATCTTCAACTGGCACTCTTAAGCCTTCACCTCTAAATAACAACATTACTCTTTGAGATAATAAGGACCATGCATCATCAGCCAATTGTTCTTGTTCTTCTTTCATGGAAAGAGCTTTCAAAGATTCTAATGGAGGAAGGGATATTTGTAGATCATCGGTAACACCTGGACTTGAAGGGTTGAATGAATATATACTTCCAGCTTCGGAAGTCAATTTCGAATTAGAAGAACTTGAGGACAAGATATTTCCAGCATTATCTTTTCTCGTTCGTATTTTCAAATGATGGTGTATTTTATGTTTACTATCAGTTGAAGGGGTATCGGAGGTAGGAGTGTTTGATCTTATTCGTAGAGGGGATTTATCAGTGAAAGTCAAACGGGGTGGGGCGGGGAGATAAGTCTGTATCGGAGACGGTTTTTTCTTTTTTTTTTCCTTCTTTTTGGACGGGACGGGTAGGGATAGGGAGCTCGGGTTGTTGGAACGCCTCGAGGATTCGGTGGAGGTTGGTTTTTTCAGGTGGGCCAGCAGCTTTGCTCTCTGCGACGACGGCAGGGGCGGGGGGGTTGTGATGAGGGGGGAGTCCTTCGGCAGGGCCAGAGAGAACGGGGGGAGTGGCTGGAGCAGGTTGGTGGAGCTGGGCAGGTTGGACAGGGACAGGTTGTTGCTGACGACCGACAGGCTGCTCCCGTTCTGCTGGGAGTACAGGCTGGCCGCGTCGCCCGGCATGTCCATGCTGTGTCTTGCGGGCGGGGGCGAGGGCGAGGGCGG